>JANEYF010003658.1:225000-285000 GCA_029963845.1 Rhamnusium bicolor
ACAGTGTATTTATTTTTATTCGCAATTTTGTTATTTCTTCTGGCTGATTGGACCATGTCTAAGTGCCAAAAAAAAAAAATTATTTCAATCAAACTTAAAATATTTTAGCCTTTCATTCTACTAATATTTAATTAATAGAATTTTCTTGATTTACAAAATCTTATAGGTATTTTTATACCATTTTATTATTTTTACGTGCGAAAATTCTGTTGAAAGTTTAGTAGGTTCCTATAACAAATATGCCAACCGAAATAAATTATACCCTATTCAAGATTTATTCGGATACTATACCAAATTACGATGGGTCCGAGATAACTCTTGAAATTTTTATTAATGCTGTTGATAAATTTTATAATATGTACCACGGCAATAATGACACTTTAAATCAATGTGTAGATAGCAGTATTATAGGAAAATTAACTGGTAGAGCCCAAATGTTAATTGGTGCTCGCCAAGAATTACATTCTTGGAATTTAATAAAACAAGAGCTTCGAAACACATTTGGTGATAGACAAAGCGTTGATAATTTGGAACAATGTCTTTTTACCCTCACACCAAATAAAAATGAATATCCACTTGACTTTGCTAAGCGTATACAACTAGTACGTAGTAAATTAGCTTTCAAAATTAATTCTCTCTCTTCTACTGAAATGAACGTCACGGAAAAAGTAATACATCTCAGGCAATATGAATCGCAATCTCTAAAAGTATTTTTAAGAAACTTAAACATACGCTTACGAGATAAAATAGATGTACAAAAACCGGACACACTTGAAACCGCAATGAGTTTGTTTTTAGAGGACGAAAATTTTAATCAATCACAAAATTTAGTATTTCAAAATAAATCAAGTACCAGTCAATAATTTTCTTCTAAACAAATGCACGACACACAAATGACGAAACAACAACCATCCCAGCGCAACGCTACATATTCTAATTTCAGAAATCCAGTAACTAATTTTCAGAATTATTCACAAATTCCCCAAATGCAAAGATTCTCTCAAACGCCCCAATGTGCTCAAGCACCTCAGTTTGCTCAAGCACCCCAGTTTCCTAGACAGGCAATAAACATTCAGCCAAGACAAATTCAACATAAATTTCCAACTAATAGACAGGTGTTTGGACTACCTCAAAATGGTAATGGTTTATATTCGTGACAACCAAAATATTTCCATGTGTACATTTTCAGAAAATTTACGTCACGATGCATTTGCTATCTGTGGCCATCTGGGGCCTGTTGCCAAAGAAATTAAAAGCCTTATTCCAAATTTGCACACAGTCCACTTTTTGAGGTCCTACGACCCAGTACAAAAATAAGACAATTTTTTTCTTAATAGCTACATATCTTTCAAAGCTTTTTGACGCCCAAGTTCTCAGGTGGCATTACAGCGAATCAGGCCATGGAAAAGGCGCCCCAGATGGCATAGGAGGGTGTTTAAAAAGAACAGCCGATAACTTGGTGGCTCAAGGGAGAGACCTACATAATTTCTCAAGTTTAATTAGAGAATTACAGGATAAGTGCAAGGGTATAAAATGTTACACTGTTTCTACATCCGAAATAAACAAAGTAGAATCAGATGCCTTTATTCCTCCTGATTTAAAACCATTCAAGGGAACAATGGCAATCCCAGAAATTGTTTGGAAAAAAATGTCTGAAGATATACTTGAAGCTAGAAGATTATCTTGCCTAGTTTGTGGAATTAAAAAATGCTGTCATTATAGAATCGAGTCTATTATCCTTCCAAGCCTACCTAAGAATAAGAAAAATACTCAAGAAAAATTATCTGAATGTATCCTTTTTCTTAGTTTATTTAAACACTTCTTAATAAAAAATTTCAAAAACTAATTTTTTTCTTAATATCATTAATTAGCGTCACCTGGTTCCTGTTCGTCGAATAAATTGGGAAAGAAAGATATCATTTATATTCCAGAGCGTCTTCATTACTCTGACGTATACGAATTCAAATTAACTCATCATAATAGTACTTTTACAACTAATTTTTTCTGAATAATTAGTTTCTATACGTTTTTTACTTTAATTTTTCTTTTTTTCGTGTTTTCTATATCGCTTTTTTTTGTTTTTATATTTAAGGAATAACTTTCTAATTTGTAACTATAAAAATAATTTTCATTATTTTTAATGCACTTCTGTTACTCGTTTCTCACTTACGTTAATGCTATTGGTTTTGTGTTTTTATATTAAAAGAAATTACAATTTTTTGTTTTTACATACATAAGAAAATTTTAAACTCTTAAGACAACTATTACTATAATACCCAACTTTTTTTTACTTCCTTCTCAGTTTTGTTAAAGTGTTTGTTTTTAATTACTGCCTCGTTTTTTTACATTTGGCTTTTTCTGTGTTTATGTATTTTTGTTTTAGGGAGAATAAGAAATTTTATTTGTATTTTTAAATTAAAAAACTAAATTTTTGATTTTCAACATTAAGTTTTATTATTTTTTCATTATATCTCACTTATGTTACTTTGTTACTCACTTGCTTTAACTAGTAATATAAAAATTTGCCTTTTTTACAAAAAATAATTAAGTTTAAGCTCGGCCATTTACTTAAAATATTTATTTAACAACTTTATGTTCCAATCTGAATGTTATATTTGAAAAA
The DNA here is from genome assembly GCA_029963845.1 of Rhamnusium bicolor. NCBI lineage: Eukaryota > Metazoa > Arthropoda > Insecta > Coleoptera > Cerambycidae > Rhamnusium > Rhamnusium bicolor. The sequence goes on from JANEYF010003658.1 coordinate 227,624, forward strand.
AATATATACTTTTATTTTTTCGAATGACTTCATGTAAATGCACGTTTTCGTGACAATGACCCAATCCTCTTCATCATCTTCAGATACAATTACTTTTTATTTGTTTGTTTTTTTGTGTTAGAAATAGTAATATTACTTAGGTTAGATTATTTAGGTTTAATTAAATATCAATGTATCTATGTAGCAGACAGTGCTAAATAAAAATCTATCTATCTGTCTATCTATCTTCAGATGGTATTTTTCAATAATTTCCTTTGGCAAATATTTGTCTATTTCATACAGATAACGTTTCAAATCCAATTGAACCATTTCTTCATAAAATTCATCTAAATTTAAAATGCCGTGAATAGATTTCTTACATGTGTTTGCACCCAAGTTCTATTTTTCAGAATCATCCATAAGACGTTGAACTTCATCATTATTGAAACAGTAGTTTAGATCATAATTTGCGGCATGTAGCGATTCCATACTTAGATCACTTAACTGAAAACATAGTCTTTGGATAGATGTACCAATATTTTCTGCTTTTACCCACCCTTGAGCTGAATAACACATCCACATATTTGCTACTTGTCTGGAAATTAAATTATTAGATGTAAAAATTTTGATTTTAAATAAAATATTATTAAATGACTTACATGGATGCTATTATCGTAGAATCGTTAAAGTAAATTTTGACTTATTTGGCTGATATGAGCTAATGAGTGATCTAATAGCATTATGTTTTATGATAAACTTTCTTTCACTATATTCTATTTACTAACTAGTTACTACTTTAAAATAATTAGTCCAGTCAATGAATACATAAAAACAGGGTTTGTTCGCAAAAAGGTCGGGAAGTTTTGAAACTTGGCATATACCTAGATCTTGAGGTCCTCAATGAGCACCTGATTTGCGAACACGGCCTGGCGCCGCTCGCGACGCCATCTTGAAAAAATGGCGCATGAAATTAGAAAAGCTATATCTTCCTTACCGTACCTTTTATTGGAAAAATATCTCTATTCAAAATTATTCCTTATAAAATTGTCTACAATTTAGCTTTTTACTATTGTTTTGTCCGATCAATATTTACAGATATATAGCTTCTCAGATTCGGAAAAAATTAAGATTTGTCTTACAGCGCATTTTTTAGATGTATAAAAGTACGTTTACTTTTCAAATGATGAATATTGACCCAACTACACTAGCAGTGATACGTTAACACCTAATACATTCCCCCTCCTTGCCTCTACCCCCAGCAACGTCTATTACCCCACTCTTTAAAAATCGTTGGTGGGGAGCCGGCTGCTAGACAGCGACTAAGTGTAATTCGATAATCGAGAGTTTGTGAGCCGTGAATAAACTCTTTTGTCGTAATGGCGGAAGCAAATGTGTGTTTTATTTGTGAAAAAACTATGACTGACAACACTGTAGTAAACAAAAGAAGGGGTGTTGAAAATTTACGAGTGTGTAGTGACAAAAGACAGGACGGTAAAGCCGCACAATTTTTAAATAATATTGATAGTGTAATAGTGCATAACAACTGCCGTAAGACGTATATAAATGAGAGAATGATTACATCGGCACTGAATCGAAAAGATAAGGTTGTGGAAGTGCCAGTAGTGCAAACGTTGCGTTCACGTGTACCGACCTTCAACTTTAAGAACAGTTGCTTTTTGTGTGATGCGGTGATAGATGAGGATTTCTATAATAAACAGAAAAAAAACGCGTAGAGGTCCGTGATGTTGTTTCAGGTACGCACTTTTTCCATAAAAGATACAGTATTAGCTTTAGCTTCTAAACGTAATGATGATTTGGGAGAGAAAATACAAGCACGACTCGCAAATGTAGATTTGGTTGCAGTCGAGGCGCAGTACCACCACTCATGTATGAAAAAATTTAGTAGACAGTAGACATCAGAACATAACAGAACATATCGACCCGCTACCCAAATAGACAAAGCAATGGAATTTATATATGCATATCTGGAGGAGCATGGGGCTGAATGCCAATTTAGTCTTAATGAATTATGTGACCAAATCCAGGGATATCGTCCAGATGTGCGAACGAAGCTGGGGGTAGAGGCAAGGAGGGGGAATGTATTAGGTGTTAACGAATCACTGCTAGGGTCAATATTCATCATTTAAAAAATAAACGTACTTTTATACATCTAAAAAATGCGCTGTAAGACAAAACTTAATTTTTTTTCCGAATCTGAGAAGCTATATCTCTGTAAATATTGATAGGACAAAACAATAGTAAAAGCTAAATTGTAGACAATTTTATAAGGAATAATTTTGAATAGAGGTATTTTTCCAATAAAAGGTACAGTAAGGAAGATATGGCTAATTTACTAATTTCATGCGCCATTTTTTTAAGATGGCGTCGCGAGCGGCGACACGCCGTGTTCGCAAAATCAGGTGCTCATTGAGTACCTCAAGATCTAAGTATGTGCCAAGTTTCAAAACTTCCCGACCTTTTGCAAGATCATTTGTATTCATTGACTGTACTAAATCCTAATTGGTGATAAATTTATTTATTTTCTTTGTTACGAAATAATAATTATTCAAAAATAGAGAATTTTAATAAAGGACTCGTTTTTGCACCAGGATAAACTGGAGTGCGCTCACCTAAATAAGTCAACGTGTATCTGTCTTTTACTGAATTGATTTTATCAATAACATCCGGCTTTAGAACCTCTGCAACTGTTTTTGGCAAAAATGATTTAAAAGGTGTAATTGTACTCTCATCAAACAAATTTACCAAGAGGGATTTTCCAAACCGCGTATTGACCTGAGATATGTTTTTTATTAGGTAAGCCTTATCTATAATTAATGAAGAAATTGGTCTCTGTTCCACAATCTGATAAGTAGCTTGATAAGTTCATTCATTACTAATAAATCAATATCAGAAATTGCAGCCATGTCTAAATAAACAGTTTTGTATAAAGTGAAAAAATTGCAACAAAATATAAAATAATGCTCACATAAAAATATTTAGATCACAACACTATGCTCACAAAACCTATTAACTGTAGACGATTCGAAACAAGTATGATTTTACATCGCAACTTCGTCTCCCTTTATTACAAACACATAGTTACGTCACGAAACCCCACCATTCACGATTACATACATATTTTTTCTTATTTCCATACAACGGAGGAGTCTTCAAGCGAAGAATACTCCGTATACGTGTACAATCAAGGCCGGAGGAATAGAAAACAGCAAATGAAACGGCCTTGAAAAAGCTCGCGTACACGTGTGTGCTTAAAGTCACCGACATTCAAACCCGCGGGCGCAACGGCCTTGAAACATACACTCGTATATGTATATGCTCAAAGACGGAGGAGAGGACCGGTATATATCAACTACTTCAACTAAATTCAAATCCAACAAAAGATGAAATACTAGCGAATAACGAACATTTATCCAGAAAAGATCAGGGTAAAAAAAGAAAGGGATAAGGACAGGGAAAATAAAGAAAAAACTACCGCAATTTTAACCTTTGATTTAGAAAATGTGTTCTCTTTACCAAAAACAAACGTTTCTAGTCATTTTTATAAACAAAAATTGTCTTGTTATAATCTAACTTCACATTGTAGTGTTAATCACATTGTAGTGTTAATAAGAAAGTATATTGTGCGATATGGCATGAAGGAATTGCCGGAAGGGGTGTCATAGAAATAGCAAATGCACTAATACACATCTTAAAGAAGGTCATCAGAGAAATTCCAAATTTATCAAAAATTATTCTGTGGTCGGATAGTTGCGTACCAAAAAAAAAAAAATCAATTTTGTCAATGGCATTACAACATTTTTAATTTCAGAGCATAGTGGAAATCTACAAAAAATATAACAAAAATATTCAGAACCAGGACATCGAAACGTCCAAGAAGTGGATAGTGCTCATATCGTGATAGAGTGTCACATAAGGGAAGTTAATATTTACAGCCCTTTATCGTTAGTACAGATATTAACAAAATTATCCGAAGGGAAAATAAAGTTTTGTATTTTACAAATGAAAGTTACAGATTACTTGAACTATGAGTCAAAGGCATCAAAGTTAAATTACAGCCTGGTACCATACAAGAAAGTAAAACATGTTACTTATGATAAAGACAATATATTTAAAATTCTATACCGGAATAGTTTTGTGGATGAATTTGAAAGAGTATTTTTAATAGATAATACCACAGCTTTACTAAGAGGAAAACATGAAGAAAATTCAAAATTTCCTAATATTTTAAAAGTACATTTACCTATCGACATTAGCGAAACTAAAAAAGAAGGCACTATTTTCGATGCTATCGACTATGCAAACTGAAGATCAAGAATTTTATAAACAAACTATACTTAAAAATTTTAAAAATGAAACAAATAAAACGAAACAGATCCCTAAGAAGATAACTAAAAACAATAAAACAAATACAACCAAAGAAGTCTCTAAAAAGGCAACTAAAAACAAGAAAGCCAATGCATTCAAACAGGTCCTTAAAAGGACAGCTAAAGCCAAAGGTACGACGAGAAAGCCCATTAAAAAAAGCAGTAGTAAAATCCTGACAAAATTTCTACTTAAAATCAAAACCGTTAACAAAAGGAGCAAGTAATGGAATTAATATTTATAATGTTCAATTTAATATAGAATTTTCTTTTTAATTTGTTTCATATAGAATTCTGTTTTTAATTTCTTATATCGTTAAAAATATAATAATATAAGCAAAATTCGTTAGCATTGTTTTATTCTACCTCCATGATAAGGAATTTAATTGTACTATCTCCAGCTCAAATTTATTAGGTAGTAGCAATAATATCGTTTTGTCCTATCTCCAAATAGATTTTTTTTTAATTAAAATAGAAATTATAATCGGATCTCTCAGGAACTAATAAATTTTGAAAACATATTAATACCTCTTTTAATGGTAAAATTTTTTTCCATAAAAAATATTTAGATCAACAAGTAATCACTTAATGTAACTTTGAACAGCTATTTCTCCATGTTAAGGTTTAAGGAGATAGAACAAACCAATTCTCAGTCGACGAACTATAACGATACGCCTTCGTCTTCGAATTATTTTCTAACAAGGAGCATGCGCCATTCTGTTTCCCGCTATAACACACACGTGCAGTTTTTTTTTACCGGCGATATCTAATCTAATGAGTAAAGCGCGATTTATAGATTGCCGGCCGCCTGCCCGTCCGTATACCGTATACCCGTAGAAAAGTTCAATAATAGCATATCCTTCAAACCATTTATGAACTACCTTATCCCCTACCGTAGTCCTTCCGTCAGTAGAAAGTTGGTCAAGTTTCATGAATCTTCCGTTACGGGCTTACGGTAACCAATGGCATGACACGATTACAATCATGCGTAGTAACGTTGATAATGGCCACGTTAAGCAATTGACAACTGCGTGAATAATTTGTGTTTATCACGTGTGCAGTGTGTTTGTATTCCAATATACTTTTGTGGACTTGTTTATTGTGTCATGCTGCATAATGACTGGTAAGTTTTTGGTATTTATAATTTAATATTTGTTTTATCTAAAATGCAACATTTCAGAACAAATAAATATAGAGCTGCTGATTGAATTAATTCAGCATTATCCTCACATATATGACAAATCGTCGCAAAATTTTAAAAACGAGGAAATGAAGCAAATGAGTTATAAGCAAATTGCTGACACACTATAAATTTCTGGTAAATAGTGATCATTTTTTTAATTTCGATAAATACAGCAAAACCTAATTTACTTTATTTTAGTTAACGAAGTGATTCGTATATGGAAAAATCTCCGAGACAGATTTGGCAGAGAAAGAAGAAAAGTGCCACCATCTGGTTTCAGTGCAGGAGACATTTCAGAATGGCCATATCTAAAAAATATGTCATTTTTGGAGAAACATATAGTGGCAAGACGTTAAGTAAATTACTTTTTATAACCTATTTGCAATAATATTGCAATAAATGGTTAAACATTTTAATAAATTGGTGACTAATTTTGCACTGAAATGTTTAAAGTGAAGAGGGTCTCTTACATAGTATAAAATATATTCATAACGTTATTCAACAAATAGAAAAATAAAGATTGTGGCATCAAAATAAAGTCGTTTGTGAGGTTCAGTTATTATTGACTAGCATTATTTACTTCACGCATTAGACGTTATGTAAAATACCCCACTAAATATTAAATGTTTGCCTCATGACTATGTAGTAAATGGTGATTGAAAGTTTTTTGATAAACATGAATTAGAAATTATTGTAATAATTTGTTGTTCAATGATAAACTCTACATTTTTATTTCAGAATGTAGGTATTATTCATCAAGAGTTTATAGGGAGCCCTCTACACCCTCAACATCGAGGGAAATCACAGAGGAAACTCCTACATCCTCAACATCATGAGAAACAACACCATCAAGGTCTAGAGAACCAAGTTTAAAGAGGAAAAGAAATAAAAATCAAGGAGGCTATGAGTTTGGTAGAGGCACCATTACTAGCCAAATTAGTATGGTTCGATCTGAACAAACTGAAAAAAAAATGATCAATGCTAAGTTCGGGGAGCATATAGCCCATCGTTTAGATGAGTTACCACCAGATAGAGCCAAAAATATTAGAAAACAAATTGTTGATATTGAAAGTAGTGAATAAAATATATTATTTTTCTATATGTATTTTATTTACGAGTTTAAACTATAATGTTAAATGTTCACAAAAAAGGCAACGTTTTGTATACATTATTTATTTACTTCTTACATTATTATTCTGGATATTATCAAAATGTTTTATTGTTCATAATTTTAAATCAAAATGATAAAGTTTAAAGGTCATAAATTATCGAATTTACATTAATTAATCAGAGTATATTTTAAAAACATTGTACGATAAATTTTAAAAATTTACTACAATGAAAAATGAAATTGTTCTTTACTCCCTAGTTTCCTACTAAACAAAAAAATAAAAAAATATATATTTGGGTAGTAAGAGTACAATATTAGTTAAAAAAATGTATTCCATTCTTACCTACCTACAGCAGGCAACAACCTAGACTAGAAGTTAAAAATTAATTGATAATAATTCGATCCTAATTAAACAAAATAATAATAATAATAATAAAAAATAAATAAAAAATAATAATAAAAATAGTAATAATAATAATAATAATAAGGTAGAAAATGGCACGTTAGAGTCTCATTAAAATTATTTAAAACATAAATATGTTATTCTACAATAACTATAGTTTCTTGTCCTTGAAATATTCTTTATAGTTGCCATGAAAGGGCTCCTATAGTTGAAAAATATTGACTTAAAATGTCCCTAAGTTGATAGCAAATTCGACTGGAAGTATTTGTGGATAACCTACCAATTGATCGTAATGGTTGAGTATCCATTCTCCATTGACCATTAGATTTATCATCGGCATCAGCATATCCAGGTGGGCAGTACACATTTAGGTTTTCCGTAGTCATTTTACAAAAATTATGTAAAACCACCACAGCTTTCACAATGTGATCAATATTCTCTACTTTCGCGTTAATGGTTTGCTTCATTATACGCCATCTAGCCACCATAATACCAAAAGCATGTTCAATTACCCTTCTAGCTCTAGATAATCGATAACTAAAAATCCTTTGAGCTTCTGACAAATTTTTGCCTGGATAGGGACGCATTATGTAGTGTTTTAAAGGAAAAGCCTCATCTGCTACTAATACATAAAGCATCACAATATTGGTATTTGGAATAATGCTATCTTCGGGAACATTTAATGTCTGTGTGTCTAATCTTGTGCCAAATACACTGTCCCTAAATACACATCACTTTTCATTTTTAAAAACGTGACAGTATAAAAACCACTGCTTTCTATCCCTATATATTGTTCGGGTTTTCCAACGCCTAGATGTCCTATTATTTTTTCGTATAAGGGCAGCCCCCAAAAGCAACAATACGCTAGTGGCTAACAAATACCTATCTTTATAATTAATAATTACTTTAAGAAGTATGTCACATTATAGTACTTAAATGAACTTTCCTATCTAAATACAAATCAAAATGAACACTTTATTTCCTCTCTTATTTTATTAGTCTCTTGTAATTTAATTATAAAACAAACACCACATCTTATAGGTTAACTGAAAATATAAACTGAGTGTCAAATTTAGTAAATATCACAGGGTCCTTTTACAACGTAAATATTAAATACTCATGCGTCATAACTACATTACGATAATTTATAAATTGCTTCATATGTTAGCGGGCTACGGGAAGTCCGACTTCGTGCGGGAGGGCGGGCGGACGTGCTTAATGCGTATAGCTATTTGTCTTTAGTTTGATGTGCTCTGCAGTGGTTTTGTGTCGTGTCTTGTGTATACTGTTGAACGGTATGGGTGAATTTGTAAAAGATATAGGTATTAAGTAAATGGGAACTTTCTCATAATATGCTTAATATATTTAAAGGTAGGTTAGCAAAAGTATATATTTTCTGTTAATAGGTATTGTGATTATTAACCTTTTAGAACAAAAGGTAGATAAGAAGGCGTTTAATATATTGACAAGACAAGATATTGCAGAATTAATTCCAATTATTGGGGAAAGAAGAAACTTTATAAATAAATTTGATAATTATCAACAAATAAGTAAGGTAAGAAAAAAATTTGTGATACTAAACTCTCTTTGCAAACATTCGTTTTATTGTACTTTTTTTAAATAATTGTTCCTTTTCGGGGTTGGGGGGTTTCGGCTCATCAGGGCTATATTAACTTACTTCAAAATTAAAGTAATGTTGTAAAATTTTAACCATGCATTACATTACATAACAAGGTGATCTTTCATATATTATGTATACAGGGTGTCCCGAAAATAGTGTGCACAATTTTATCAGCTGCTTCTGTTTCTACGTCCAGAAATAAGAAAAAAGTTCCAATAAACATAGGTTAAGCAGTGCTTCCTAAGGGAGCTACGGCTCCCTAAATGTGTATCTCTGAAAATGATTTTTAATGAATATCTCCAAAACTGTTGAAGGCAAAATAATGAAATTTTGCGCAACCACTATTATTTTTATGAGCAACAAGATGAAATAGAAATAATTTGAAAATTTGTTCCAGGGGTGCCCCAAACTGAGAGGTTGCTGGATAAAAATAACCACAACTTTTTTTGTATGTATTTTTTTTTCAGTTTTTAACAGTAGAACATAAAATTTCAGCGTTTATTTACATAAAAAAGTTACTCCTGTTGAACGTCGACAGGATCCACCATTTTTGAGTAAAATCACGATTAGAAAATTTTTATAATTTTTTACAAGCTTTTATTTAACTTCACATGTGTGTATGTTTAGTTCAAATCTTGCAAGCAAAATTTGAACCACTTCCTCTAAACTTAGGACTTTGAAATGTTGCATGTTTGTTCAGTTCTGATGACAATACACTAAAATGATAGAAATAAATTAAAAGTAAAAAAGAAATACTTAAAAACAAGCTTTTATTAAAATGCACAAAAATGAAAAAATAAACCAAGGAGTTCATAAAATCCATAATGTTTTGTAAACCCAAACCAAGAAAAGGGTGTTCTTATGCGTATCGCGTAATTTTCTTAGCCTACTCCTTAAAATAAACCTCGCGACATGGTTTTAGATAGCATAAGAACACCCTTTTGTTGGTTTGGGGTTTACACAACGTTATGGATTTTATGAACTCCTTGGTTTATTTTTTCTTTTTTGATGCATTTCAACACCTTCGCTGCCATGAGTATCACCGGTGATCCTCAAGGATTTATTACAAATGTGCCGTGATGATCCCGTTGTTCCTCATGCATTATCTGATTTAATGGTTAACTAAAACATGTGGCCTTAAAGTAACGTCTTTATATTAGGTGTGTGGCTTCCTAAAGATGCAAGAAATCAGTGAATACAAAATTCTGGACATATTTCTGTAATACTGGTTGCATATCATTGTGTACATAAAAGTTATCAAATTTACTAAAATGTGGCGCATCTGTGGTCAGTGTTTATAGTTGGCTGCTTGTGTTATGACTGTTATGAGGTGATAAGTTACAGGCTACAACTTTGTGCTTATTCATCAATATTTTTGATATTTCATGTTCGTTTTACGCATTATTTTGCTAGTATTAATTGAAATAAATAAAAACTTTCAAGACCATGGTGATTTTATTTACAAATAAGTTACAAATTTAATATTATTTGTTTCGTAAGTAGGCCGTGAGTAACACATGCATTCCTCTGACTGCAAATAAATAAAATGAGGATCACCGGTGTTCCTCACGGCACGGCAGATAGTAATTATTTTAAACTAATTTATTTTTGCAGATTAGGCACTATGGAGCCTGATGCCTCTACATCAGGTACAAGATCGAAAAGAAAATGTGTCACGTCGGTGCAAACTAGTAATTCCCCCAGACCTCTCACAACAGATGAACTAAGGGCTGCTTTAGAAGAATCTGATGACGACGATATAGAACCTTTTTCTGCTTCCGAGTAGGAATATTCCCCTGACATTGAGTCTGAAATAGGCGATAGTTCAACTGATGAAAATGATTGTCTTATTGAAGATGAGGTTAATGAATATGACAGAAATTGTTGAAAATAATGATGCAGCTGATATATTCTGGCATGAGGTGGATGGCTCACATTTACGTAGTAATATTACATTTGTTGGCCAAGAGAATTTCTCTTACGTCTACTCTGAACAAAAATCTGATCTAAAAGCCATTCACATCTATTGTAGGTTCTTGGATGAAGTCCTCACTTTAATTGTTAATGAAACTAACAGAAATGCCGAGCAGACGATAAATAAGCAGACTCATACCAGAAAAGCTCGTATAAATCAATGGAAACCAACCAACACAGAGGAGATAACTAAATTTTTGGGTCTTATAATGTATATGGGGTTGTTTAAAAAAATATCGGATTACTGGAGATAGAGTATATTATATAAAAATTCGATTGCTCCTCTTGTTATGAGCAGAAATAGATTCCAGTTATTATTGAGATACATACATTTTGCAGATAATCTGACCGCAGAACCTGGAGATCGATTACATAAACTCAGAGATATATTTACGTTAGTGCAGGAGAAATTTACGAATGAAGTAGTCACTATAGATGAAACTTTGGTACCTTTTAGAGAAAGATTTTTATTTCGCCAATACATACCCAATAAAAGGCATCGATATGGATTGAAAATTTTCAAACTGTGTAATCCTGTTGGGTATACCCTTAAAATGAATATATACACAGGCCAGAAAGATCCCAATGCATCTCATGGAAAAGGTCTAGCACAACGAATTGTAGAAACTTTATCAGAACAGTATCTAAATGAAGGAAGAACTATTATTACTGACAATTTTTACACTTAGCAAAATTTGCTCTAAATAATAATACACATCTAGTAGGTACTTTAAGAAAAAATAGGAAAGGTTTGCCCCCTACAGTAATCAATTCAAAATTGAGGAGGGGTGATGTAGTAGAAAAGAGAGTAGTGATGGGATAGTTGTAGGTAAATGGAAGCATAAACTACTTACTGTACTGAATGCAAAATATATTATTGTAGTACTTGTTTCACAAAAAAGTAATAATATAATAATTTGTGTCATTCTTTTATTATTTAATTCTAAGTATTTATTTCATATCACCGGTGATCCTCACGGCACATAGGATATAATACATAGGTACCGTGAGGATCACCGGTGATTTTTCAAAATATGGAAAAAAGTTTTACCATGTTTTTTTATAATTACAATAACGAACTTCATAAACAAAAAAAAAACTTCATTTCTTTCATTTGTGTGCGTGGCCTCTCATGAATAGATTTTTGTTTATATGGCGGCAGCGAAGGTATTAATAAAGGCTTGTTTTTAAAATATATATTTTTTTTACTTTTTTTTCTGTCGATGTTCAACAAGAGTACCTTTTTTATGTAAAACACGTTGAAATTTTATTTTCCACTGTTAAAAACTGGAAAAAAAGTATATACAAAAAAGTTATTTTTACCCAACAACCTTTCAGTTTGGGACACCCCTGGAAAGAATATTCAAATTATTTATATTTCATCTTGTTGCGCATAAAAATAAATGGTTGTGCAAAATTTCATTATTTAACCTTGAACGGTTTTGGAGATATTCATTAAAAACCATTTTCAGAGATACACATTTAGGGGACCGTAGCTCCCTTAGGAAGCATTTCTTGAATATGTTTATTAGGAACTTTTTTCTTATTTTTGGTCGTAGAAGCAGCTGGTAAAATATTGCACACTATTTTCGGGACACCCTGTATAAGTTTTGCGAATCGATTTCATTTCTTCCACCCCCGAACTACCCCCGTGTTTTAACATGCGTATAGAACGTCCACGTAAAATTTAAAATTTTTGTAAAGTTTAAGCGAGATAGTACACTTGGCAGTCATATGTAAAAAAAATAAGCAAAGCACGATGACGATTGTAAAAAAATGTTTATGAATCAAATTCACCCGCTCCACCCCCGAACTGACCCTTTGTTTAAATGTGGGGTGGGGGGTGAAACCCAGTCACACGAAAAAACACTCCACTCCATATGACGCCAACGTGAAATTTCAGATGTCTCTCATCGTTTTTAATGGGATATTATACCGACCCTCGATCTTAAACCGACACTTTCTCTGCCACAAATTTTTAAAATACAGAAGTTGTTTAACTTTATGAAAATGTACACTTAGCTGTTAAAAATATGTAGAAAACGATAACATTAATCCCCCTTCATAAAAGGAGTTGGGAGCGAAACTTATACTGGATGTTCCACCAAAGATTTTCAGGGTTTATTACTCGATCGACTGCTATAAGAGATAACATAATGAAATTTCCTACACTTATGTGAGACTACATAGGTAGAATAAACTGATGCTAACAAAAATCATTTGTTGGATAATTACTTTTAAATGTTTTTTTTTTTCATATCAGCAACAATATACTATAGGCTTCTGTTCATTTGTGTTTCTTCTAGCAACTTTATTTCTCTTCCACTTGCATATAATGAATTTGTGGCATCTCTTTTTGTCTAAATAAAGCTGCTATAATAAACACAAATGAACAGACCTATTATCTTTATATTTTCTCACTGTATATTTTGCAAGGAATACCTATGTCCATTTAAAAAAATTGTCATTGATTCAATTGAGAGATGTGAAATATAAATTTTTAGATTAGTAGGTTGTAGCGGCAATTGACTTTGCGTTGATAACAAAACAGTAGTATTCAAATAAACTGCCAACTTAAATATAAAATAAACTTAAATCTGTCAATTTCACCTTGGTTGAATTTATTTTTGATTGAAAAAGCGTAATAAAATTTGTGCAATGCACGTTAAATAACCGTACTGTTCATATTAATCAAATGTAATTTTGGCGTATATATATATATATATATATATATATATATATATATATATATATATATATATATATATATATATATATATATATATATATATATATATATATATATATATATAAATCCAAAAATTTGATACGGTCGGAACCAGAATAAAAACTACTACCAAAATCAATAATAAAAAAATATAGGCTGTCATTTAAAAATTTAAAAAAAAAGTCGATGACGTCATAACTTAAAAAAATAAATGACATAAGAAACTGAAAATAGACTGAAAATGTTTGCTGAAGTCAAAATCGCTATACCTTTTCGAGATTTTTTTCCAAAAAAGTTAATATCAACGCAATTCCTGAATTTATGCGTTACTTAATTTCCACACTGTATATTTTCTTGTTGTTTTTTCTTGGGAATATGGTTCTTGTTTTAATAATTAATTTTTTTCCATCACAATTTAAAAAATTAATTATTAAAACAAGAACCATATTTCCAAGAAAAACAACAAGAAAATATATAGAAACAAGGTTCAAGAAATAAAAAAAGAATATAAACTTAAAAGCAATATATTAGGCATGGGTGAAACGATGCCATTCTACCAACAAATCCAAGAACAGTATGGACAACACACAGCGAAACAAATGAAATATTACTCAAAATTAAATACTAACTTGATAAACCAAAAAAAATGAAACATATTCTTATTATGATGCAAACACGAAAAACTACACCCAAAATTTCTCAACATTAATTTAGATCATATATGTTTAAACAATGTAAACCTTAAACAAAAATCCGAAAATGTGGTACTGGAAAAATTTAAATCAAACCTAATTAATTACTACGGATAATAATCACAATTTAAAAAAAATAGTTCACAACATAAAAAATACAGAAAACAATCTAAGAAAAAGTTTACCCACCGACATTATTAACAAATTCTTTCAAACAGAAAAGATTAAATACGAAAAAGAATTCAACTTCATTAAAAATAAAACTATCAATAAAATAAAAAATTTAAGAAAACAACAACCAACACAAAAACAAACAGACAACCATTATTCAACTGGATAGAAAATCTGACTAACACTGAGATCTCCGAAAATATTCAAGAAATATTAGCCCTTGGACCAAACTACGCTACCCACACAACAAATTCCAAAGACATTCCAATGAATAATATAATTTGTAACATTGAAAGCACTATTCAAAAATATGACATAAATAAAAAAGACGAAATTAGAAGTGACATACACAATACAATATCCAACCACATTACAAAACAAAAACAAATAACTCCGAAACAAAAACAACTCAATAAAAAAATTAAAGAATCTAAATACTTCATAAAAAACAACCCACAACTTCTTATCCTAAAACCGGACAAATCAAATAAAACCGTAATAATGAACACAGATGATTATCATAACAAAATGAATAACCTACTACAAGACCAATCTATGTACAAGCTCATAAAAAAGAGATCCGACTAATCAATTCCAAAAAAAAAATAACGACATACATAACGACACAGATGACATCCGACCGCCGTAGGGTACGGACGTACTCTCGCAAGTACCTAGTGCCTACAGTGCAGTGGTGTTAAAATGCCTGACCTAAGATCTAAACAAGATAATATAATTACGTTTTTAAAAAGCAGCGAGTTCAAAGAAATTATAGAAAAATGTGTTAAAAGTGAAACAGAAAAATTAGAAGAGAAAATTGTGAAATTAGAAGATTTAGTAGCACAGTTAAAAGAGAGTACGTTTTTAAAAAGCAGCGAGTTTAAAGAAATTATAGAAAAATGTGTTAAAAGTGAGACAGAAAAATTAGAAGAGAAAATTGCGAAATTAGAAGATTTTGTAACACAATTAAAAGAAAGTAATATCGAATTAATTGGTCTATTGGCTTCTAATGACCATAAGAATATGAGAAAATCACAACCAGCTAAATCTCAAACTAATGGCAACATAGTTAGGTTAGGTTGTTGTGAGTGGGACTCAGTAGACCCTCCACTGCGGCCATCAGCAGGCCTATTGTGGCTCACGCCTAATTATATTTCACCCAATAAGTTCAGTCTCTTAATGAAACTGATAACTTTATTGGGTGAGAATGTGTCCAGATCCTCTGGCAGCAGTTGCCCTTTGCCAAATATTGAGAATCGGATCCTCTCCACAGCGGGACAGGTGCATAAGATGTGGTCTGCCTTCTCATCATCCTCCAGGCATAGACGGCACTCGGCGTTTTCCGCTAGGCCGAGTTTATGCAGATGGCAACATAGTACATACGAAGAAAACATTCAAGGATGCAGTGGCAGAAAATAATTCAGTAGTTAATCAGCAAAAAACAATTAAAAGTAAAGCGGAAGAAGCAAAAATGGAAAGAACTTTAAGGAGCCATGTAAAAAACAATGATAATCCTGGTCTTAGTCGTGATCTAATAAGTGATAAAAGTAATTTAATTATAAACGAAAATAATGTAGATCTGAACGAACAGAGGAATGAAAATGAAGAAAAGTGGGAGTCCCCACGGCGCACAGTGGGCTAAACGGTTGTTTTAGCGCGAATTAATTCAAAATATCAACTAGTGCGATTCCATTTAAACTATTCATTTTTTTTAAGTTTAATACGTGTAGATTAACAGCGCAGTTGAAGAGACCAAACAAAATAGCGATATTGGGATTTATCACTCGGGCGAATTCGGTCTATTATGTTAACTCCTTTGTGCGCATAAAATAATCGTAGTTTATTGCTTGTCGCTAACAGTTGTTTCATAATCTTGTGCGTTTCTCTTGATATCATTGTTTTGTTTACATTATTTCAATCACGGGTGATGATCGACATGGTAAGTTTAAGTATTCTTTTTTATTGTTATTATGTAGTTTTAAAGTACATTGTATGTTTTTTTAAAATTGTGTATATTTGAAAGGTTATAAAAAAATGCACGCATTTGCACGTAAAGTGACTAGTTTTCATTCAAAGTGTACTATGTTAGGTTTAAAATAAAACATACAGAAAGTGCCCCGAAGTGCATCTTTTTATTTCATTTGAATATTTCAGCCACCGTGTCACCCATTTGGACCTTTTGGAAAAATGGCTAGAATTGAAACATTTTAACAGAAAATGTTGTTGTAATGGATTGCTGAAGTACATTTTAGAGAGAAGAAACACATGTCAACGAGATAAGGTAATCAATTTTATAAAAAATGTTGAAAAACGTTGGAAATTGTGTAATAGAGACCAGTCTAAATTTCGTTCAAAAAACAGAACCTGGCTAGGGTGTACAATGTTATTTCTTGAACAGGAGCAAGAACAAGTACCAGGACCATCTAAAGTTGGAAGACCACCAAAAAAATTTGAAGATTGTGGCATCAGAGCCAAACAAAAAAAAATTCAGAATTTACTATCTACAGCGAACCCAGATGAACTTTTATTTGCAACAAAGGTGAGTTTGAGGAAACATGGGAAACGAGATGCAGCTACAATAATTCAAAACATTACTGACCCCAGCACTCCGGAATGTGCGAAGAAGTACAAACGTACTTATAATTCAGTAGAATCTGGCAAGAAAGCTGTTCTACCTATGACACCAGAAGAAGCATTGTCGCTGATTATCAATACAAAAAGCAGTAAGGTATCGTATTTGGCATATAGAGCAGCTGCACAAAATTGTAATGCGAACATATATCCGTCGTGGAATAAAATATTGTCAGCAAAACACTCGTGCTATCCTGACCCAAGTTCAATTAGCTTACAAGATACTGAAGTCGAGATTAAGCTGCAAGATCTTCTTAATCTTACAGCAAATCGTATATGTCAGCTTCAAGCCGATGTGCTTCGATCAGTTTCTAGTTCGCGACTTACTCTCCTGTTAAGTGGGGACTAGATGGTAGTTCTGGACAGAGTAATTATAGACAACTAGCTAACGCAAATAAAGGCGATTCATCTATAATAATTATTTCTGTTGTTCCGTTACAATTACGTGATATTGAGGACGAAACAAAAATTTTATGGCAAAATCCAGTGAAATCCTCACCAAGATTTTGTAGAGCTATAAAGTTTATATTTTCCAAAGAAATCCCTGAAATCACTGTGGAGGAAACGAGAAAAATTCAAAGGCAGGTTGATGCTTTATGTGATTTTGTTTATGAGGAGAAGTATATGTTTTAAACTTATGTTAACTATGATTGATGGCAAGGTTTGCCATACGTTGACTGATACGACATCCACACAGACCTGTTATATATGCAAGTCGAAACCAAAGGAAATGAAAGATTTAAGAAATATTGATAAGAAGTTAGCAAAAATAAAAGATTATAGCTTTGGTTTATCCACCCTACATTCATGGATCCGTATTTTTAAATGCTGTTTACACGTAGGTTATAGGATAGAGACAAAGAAGTGGCAAGCCAGAGGAGAAAACAAAAATAAAATGGAAATAAGGAAGAGGCAGATAATTGACGGACTAAGGAAGGAACTTGGAATTTTGGTTGACCTACCCAAACCCGGCTATGGATCGACGAATACGGGAAATACCGCAAGAATATTTTTTCGAAATGCAAAAAAGTCTGCTGAAATTACCGAAGTAGATGAAAATATCATACAGAGATTTTACATTATTTTGCAAACCATTTCTTGCGGGTTTGAAGTAGATTCACGAAAATTTTAAATATATGCCATGAATACTGCAAAAAAATTTGTATCTCTATATCCATGGTTCTATATGCCCCCAAGCGCCCACAAAGTGTTGATACATGGTGCGGAAATCTATAATTATGTCATTTTGCCAATAGGGCAATTAGGAGAAGAGGCTCTAGAAGCAAAAAACAAAGATTTAAAATTTATTAGAGAACACCGAAGTAGAAAAGATTCACCTGTACACACAAATCTTGATTTATTTAATTATTTTTGCTGTCCTCGGACCCAATTATATCATATTTAGCTTTAAAAAATCAATTCAACAAAAATAAGTTAAAACTTCACGCGGAAGCCATGAATTTGCTAAAATCTCCATCTATTTCCAACAATTTAGACGCAGGTTCTTCCAGTTCAGATAGCAAGTAGTGATATAGTTAATAAGTGACTTAGTTAATACTGTATACTACAATTATATGGTGGTTCTTTAACTGGTTATATTTTAGAGATATTTTTCTTTCTGCGGTGTTGATATTTATTTTTTATTTATCCCCCGATTAAAATTATTATAAATACCCACATTCCATTCAAGGTAGATGTCTTATTTTATAATTATTATTGCTTTTTAATACACTTTTAAAAAAATTAATAACGATTTTTTAACGTTCTTTATAATACATTAATTAATTTGCGCTAAAACAGCCATTTAGCCCACTGTGCGGCGTAAATATAGAAGACGAAATAGTAATGTAATATGTGGTAAGGGAAATGATTGTACATTCAAAGGAGTAGTGAGATTTGTAGATTACCATGTGTTCAGATGTCCACTAGACATAACTACTACTGATATTATTACACATCTCAAGTTAAGAAATATACCAGATGTCAAATGCGAACCAATGAACTCTAAATACCCCGAAATATATACATCATTTAAAGTGTCGGTACCTATAAACTATATCGAAACCTTCAAAAATCCCAACATCTGGCCAGAATATGTTGGAATTGACCGATACCAAAGCAATTTTTTACAACAGAAGCCCTCACCTCAAGAGCATCCGAAGTAAATAGCAATAAAAATAATCGAACAAACTACAATATAAAGCAGGTATTTGTAAATAATGTATTATATTTAAATGCTGAAAGTCTTGCTGCTCATATAGACGAAATTAGACAGCTAGTTATAAAATTGAAACCTATTATTCTCTGTTTAAGTGAAACGAGAATAACGGAAGACATTCTTGATTGCGAAATAGATATTAAGAATTACAATATTTATAGATGTAACTCCCTTAGTCGCCATACTGGGGGTGTTATAATTTACGTTGTCAGCACAATTAACAGTAGCCTAATTGAAAATGTTATCTTTGAAACAAACTATTGGTTCCTACAAATAAAAATAAAATATTTCAATGAAACATTATTTATTGGTTGCATATATCATTCTCCAAGTGCCAGTCATGTACAATTTTGCAATTTTTTTGAAAACTTAATAGAAATGTTAGATTTTAGCCAATTATATATTTTTATAGGAGACTTTAATATTAATTGGAATATCGCGGATGACACATATACTAAAAGTCTACATAACATATCAAGAGTATTCGGCTTAAAACAATTTATTACACAACCTACAAGAATAACAGACAAAAGCTCATCTATAATTATTGATTTAGTATTCTCAAACTGTTATGAAGTTCAGGTAAATATGCAAGTTACACCCAAAATCACCGATCATGAAATTATAGGAATAAATTTAAATATGAACGACCATAATCCAATCTTGGACCAGGAAATAGCATATCGAATATTAGACTATAACAAGGTTTCATTAAACTTAATCGGTACTAATTGGTTATATGGCTGCACGAATACTAATACAGTATTCGAGTCATCCATGAATAACGTAAAAAATGCATTAGATAGTGTCCGACTATCAAAAAACGAGCAATGAAATATAATGAATGGTTTAATGATGTCATTAAAGAAGCCCTAAAAAACAGAGACCTAGCTTATAAACAGTATAAAATAAACAAAAATGGTGAAAATTGGCGAACCTATACTCATAACCGCAACGAGGCTGTAAAAGTACTAAGAAATGAAAAGCAAATATATTATGAAAATAAAATAGATAGTTTAAAACATAATTCAAAGTTAATGTGGCGAACATTAAAAAGTATTATAAAACCTAAAACCAATCAGAATATATCCTCTATTACAATAGGAGTGGAAAAAAAGCCAGTTCTTGGAAGAGGAACTAAATATATACTTTATTAATAGTGTAGACGGGTTAAAAAATAATGCATATCAGACTAATAAAAATGCTTTATTTGAAAAGAAAGCATCACAGCCAGATATATTTCTAAAAAAATTTAATGTCATAAATCTTGCAAAATTACGTAAAAGTGTCTTCGAACAACGAAATAAATTTTCAGAGGATGAAATTAACTTTAAACTAATAAAAAATACGTTTGAAGTCATTGGCTATCCCTTATTACATATTATAAATATATCGTTGAATAATAGAGAATTTCCAGAAATTCTAAAAACATCACTAATAGTTCCTGTACCAAAAGTACCAGGAACAATATCAGCACAAGAGCATAGACCCATAAATACACTACCTTCCATGGAAAAGTTTTTAGAACTAGTAGTTCATGACCAACTTACTAAATTTATAAACAAAAATAAACTATTGCACGAAAACCAGAGAAAATCATTCGTGTGAGACAGCGGTACAAAAAATAATTAATGATTTTAAATATTCTGTAGACAAAGGGGAAGTTGTGGTAACTGTCTTCCCCGATTTAAAAAGAGCGTTCGAAGTAGTCGACAGAGAGCTTTTACTAAAAAAACTTCAGCAGTACTTCGGGATTGCTGACACGGCATATCAGTGGTTTAGGTCTTATTTATATGGACGGAATCAACAAACTAAAATAAATAATATAAGGTCTAAAAAGCTTAATAATAATAATGGAGTTCCACAGGGCAGTGTACTAGGACCTATGCTTTTCACATTATTTATTAATGATATCCTATTAATTAATTCAGAAGAGTGCAAAATGTACCTTTTTGCGGATGTTACTATAATCTACTTATCAGGATTGGATTTGAAACAAGTTATTCAAACAGTTAACCTAAAATTGGAACTAATTAATGAATGGTTTACAACAAACGGTCTAATGATAAATGCCAAAAAGTCAAAATATATGATAATAGGCTCCAATAAATATATAAATCAAAATATTGATAGAGGTGTAAAGTATAATGGAGAATATCTTGAAAAAGTAATATCTATGAAATACCTAGGAATTATCATAGATAACAAATTAACATTTAATGACCACATAAATTATAGATGTAAAAAAATATCAAAAAAAACTTGGATTCGCCTATCGTATTAGTAAACATTTAACTTTATATACCAGGAAAACGATTTACAATACCATAATTAAACCACATTTTGAATATTGCTCAAGTATATTATATATGTGTAATGATGCCAACATAACCAAACTGCAACTCTTACAAAATAGGTGCATGCGATTCATTTTAAGATGCAACAGATATACCAGTATAAAATTAATGCAAAGTACACTGAACTGGTTTTCGGTAAAAGATGTAACGATAATTTTAACAAATTATGGTTACGACCTTGCTATCCTATTTTAAATCGAAATGTCCTGATTTTGGTTCATGCGCGAATCAATCACTTGACGAGTGCACGGGCAGAACAGTACGGAAGAGTCTTTGGGTGTTCTTTGAGTAGGGAGGTGAGCGTAGCATTTTATTATCGTCAAATTATTAATTTAAAGTATTTAATAATTAGTACAATTTCATTTTACCAATTTGAGCATGTAGGGTATTCCTATGTTCTTGATAAAGTAATTATTTCCTTATATAGGCTTTAATATCGATTTTTATCGAGTTATATTAGTTTAATGTAAAGCTCGTTGGCTAATTGCCATATTTGCGCGTCCTTTACATTTAACTAAATTCATGAGTTTGGATAACCTTACTGGCTCTATAGATGAAATTTATATCGTTTATCGTATCTTATTAATAATTATTTTATCGTACCGCGTAAATTAGCATTATTGTTGCTAATTTTGCTACCCTCACTGACCTCTTGGACTCTCGTCCTTTTTTCTTCCTGCTGAAGAACACGCAAAGCCTCGTCGTGACTAAAAAGTCTGTCTATTTTGATGTCAGTTAATTACATTTTTCTTTATTATTACAAAGCTATATATTTTGAATTTACGGATTCATAAAGGCTGTTGCCTAGATTTTTAGCTAGTATTAACGTATTGAAGACGATTAACTTGATTTCTTAAAGTTTATTAGACTCTACCGATTTTTACCGTAAATAACGTTTATAACTTAAAGTACCGCACCACTTATCTTTTCTGTGGAAATTAATAGAATTTATTTAAATAATAAATTATTCATTATCTCTCAAATAATAATTAATAGAATTTATTTTTGTGAAAATTCATATAATTTATTTAAATAATAAATTATTCACTATCTTTCTTTATCTAAAAATTAATATAATTTATCTAAAAAGGTAAAGAAGTATCTTTCTGCTTTCCTGTTATACTGTTACACGGTGTGACACTGAAATAAATCGCTATATTTCAGTTGCAGAACTCATATTTATTTTTTCCTCTTTTATATTTGTTTAAGCACATTTATGAAATTGTGTTTAGAAATTTATTGTCGGGTATTAATTTTTCCTTTGGATGAAGGTATATATTTATGTTTGGTAAACCTTATAATTTATTTCAATTTGCATAATTATTATAAATAATTAATATCGTAATTCTTAAGAGTTATCTTAGTGTTTTTTATTTTTTTGTACCTTAAATTCATTTTTAAATTGAATTAATTAAACCATAATTAATTACTTACAAGTTGAGTAATTTTTTGATTAAATAATTATCTTTTTACTATTTTTGTCTCTTAACTATTTTTCTTATCAAGGAAAATAGTATAACTTTTGTATAATTCAAACCTTTGGATTAAGTTGTTAGTATCTGTCGGTAATTTTCTCATCTAGAAAATTAACCGAGTAGTAATTTTTTTAACTAATTCTATTAGTTGATTTCAGTACTGTTTATACACAGTAGTTTTTCCTTTTGCCTTATTGTATTTTTTCGTTCAACCGTAGCTTCACCTATACATATTTTCTGTATTTGTTATTAATTTTGACTGGTAATTTTTCTTTTATGCTCGAGACCGAGAAGAAGGTTCAACTATAAATCCCATAGGACAGGGTATTTTTTTGTTGGTTGAAATAACCATTTAGATCAGCAGTAGCCGTTGTTCCCCTAGGAGTTTGCAGTCTAAATATCCTCACCAGGAAACTGTCCGCCGAGCTATAGTTCGAGAAGGAACAAGACGATCAACCTGGAGAGACTCTATTGACCTAGTTTGGAATAAGGTACTGTTTGTCTGTCTGTTTATAAAATCTATAACCTGCCAGGTCTTATCTTTCATCGTACCAGCCAAAGTAATAAATTTTGTAAATGTTGGGGTAGTTGCGGGGAAGGAAAAAATACAATCTCCTTGGTAATATTTTTTTGTTCTGCTTCACAGTTTTAATTTTCCACTTTTCCTGTTGTAAATAATTTTTTTATTTAATTTGTAATATATTTGTTTTTATTAAAATTCTGTTTTTTATTTTTCTAAGAGGGACGGGTCTGTTCTCACATTCTCGAGTTTGTTGGATTGATACCAGTAACTATTGTTATTAATATTTTTATTGATAACATGGCGCCCAATTCTCTTGTCTTTTAATTAATTTAATATCGAATAAAAAAAGTAGTTACGGGAATCATCCAGCATTCTATAAGTGATATTTCATAAGGTTAAACTGCAGTAATCCCTATTTAGCTTTGTTGATAAATAAGGCTAAAAGCATCTTTGAAAATATTTATCAACATTTAACAACTGTCCTGACCTACGAACCCACCGAAATCACTGAGCAGCCGACAGGCAACATAAAAACTTAAACAATTGGACCACTCTTTGTTTATGAGAGGCCTAATAAAACAGGTAATTATAAATTATATCTTAGGGTGGTTATAAAGACAACATAAAGTATAGAACTCTGATATTTTTATACAAACTTTACAATAATTTGTTGCCAATATATCTGTCAGCAAATATACAACATCGTGGGGATATACATAATTATAACACGAGACAAAGGGATCACATAAATATTAACTCGACAAGTTTGATGAAGACAAAATCCTCGATATACAAGGGAGTAGCTGAGTTTAACAAACTACCAAATTTTGTAAAGCAAGCCAAGAATGTCATTCAGTTTAAAAAATACCTGTATAAATTCATGTATAAATAATTTTATTGATTATGTTAGTATGACTTATTGTTAGATATTAAATTATACCACCATAAATTAGCAATTATATAAACTTAAGTTTCGATTGTAATATACCATTTGTAAATTAATAATGATAAATATTATACTGACTGTATGCTGTATACTATACTGATCATGTGTAATACATTTCGTGTAATAGCTTTTGTGCTAAATAAAGATTATTATTATTATTATTATAATTAACACATGGGAAAAAAAGCCTATATCTCACCCACCTCCGTTAAAAACTTAAAAATACATAATGCTCTAGCTCCTAAAATATATGGCCTCCCTAAACTACACAAGCCAGATATACCACTTAGACCAATTGTATCATGCACTCAATCCCCATCAAACAACATATCAGATTTTCTAAAATCCATTATATCTAACGTCGTAAACAAAAATAAATACTATATCAAAGATTCCTGGCAATTCAAAAACAAAATTAAAAATATAAAGGTACCGACAGACTACATTCTTATATCACTAGATGTAATATCCCTATATATAAACATCCCAATAAACTTAGCAAAAAAACATAGTCGAAAAACAATGGAACAAAATTAAACCTCACACAACTTTACCATTAAAAGAATTCCTGGAAGCCTTAGACTACGCCCTTACATCAACATACTTTCAATATAAAGAAAACTACTATCAACAAATCGAAGGCTGTGCCATGGGGGCCTCAATATCTAGTGTAATCGCACAATTAGTACTTGAAGATCTCGAAAATACCCCAGAGAAACTTCGACATACCATTTTTTTACAGATACGTTGATGACTGTATCACACTTATACCGCAGAATAAAATTAATTACATTCTTGACTTATTCAACTCATACCATAGCAAATTACAATTCACAATAGAAATAGAAAAAAATTATAACTTAAACTTTCTGGATCTCACTCTAACAAAAACGAACAACACAATCAGAACACAATGGTTTACCAAGAACACATGGACAGAAAGATATATAAATTTTATGTCAAACCATCCTATTTGCCAAAAAAAAAAAAAGTGTAGTCATAGGGCTAGCAGACAGAGCTATCACACTTTCAGACTCGGAATATAGACAAGACGCAATAAATAAAGCCAAAGGCGCACTTACAATAAACAATTACCCCAATACATTCATTAACGCTATTTTCAAAAAACGAATAAGTTTTACAATGACAACACACAGACGAACGAAAAATCTAAAAATAACAACTCTCAAACAAACTATATATCTATACCATATACAAAAGGACTATCCGAGCAAATAGGAAAAAAAGTTAAAAAACACAACATTAAAGTCAGCCACAATGGACACAATCTACTTAAGTCCAACTACAGTAAATTAAAAAGTAGAGTACCCAATTCAAAAAAAACTCACGTAATATATGAAATACCGTGTGAAAACTGCAACAAAGTATATATAGGACAAACTTCCCAACATTTAGAAAAAAGAATTTAGGCACATAAATATGATAAAATTAATAAACCGGCTCTTACAAAACATACACAGACAACAAAACACAAATTCGACTTCAACAATACAAAAATAATTGCAACTGAAACCCACAACAAGAAAAGAGAAATTCTCGAAATGATAGAAATAAAAAAAATCCAAACACATTAAATGACAAAACAGACACACAAAACTTAAATAAAATCTACAACAACTTACTACTTAAACGAATAAAATAACCACCCCATAAAATAAAAAAACATTAAAACACACTGTTAGACAACTTTCAATCAAACAACAACATAAAAATAAAAATTCTTAATCTCACTAGAGATAATAATAATAATTAAAAAAAACAATCAAAACCCGTAATAAAAATTGGTCAAGTGTGAATCAGAAACGAAAGTCTGTAAAAAAACGTAGGTACCTAAACCGACACACATATTTTAAGGCACTTGCCAGCCTCTTTAAAAGATAAAACAATAACCCAACACATGTTGGGGAAGAAGTTAACAAAATAGTATATTTTAAAAATCAGTTCATCGTTTGTGCTCATAGAGAGAACAGAACAATGATATACCAAAAGAAATATTATTAAAAGTGTACAAGAACCATAAAAAAAACACGTTAATAAAGTAGTTTAGTGCCACATTTAAGAATCTAAATTTAATTTCAATTTTAGAATATATTGAAAACGGTATAAATCCATACCGAAACGTTTATACGGAAAAAATAATAATATATATTCCATCACAATTTAAAAAATTAATTATTAAAAACAAGAACCATATTCCCAAGAAAAAACAACAAGAAAATATATAGAAACAAGGTTCAAGAAATTAAAAAAGAATATAAACTTCTTAAAAACTATATATGTATGTATGATATATATATATATATATATATATATATATATATATATATATATATATATATATATATATTTGCCCGAGTAGTTGTTTCCTTCAAATCATATTTAATAACATTAGTTTAGTCCACCTGGGCTAGGGGTCGCCGCTCTCGGTACTTGCTGTGATGCAAGTCGCTATCCGCCACAGAGACATCTAGGATGTCGGTTGGATAGTAGCATTCAGACCATATGAGAAGTTTCATACCTCTCACCACTATTCACTTCACCTTAGTTAGTATATAACTAGCACGGGGTCTTTCAATTGCAGCCACAAATGTGCGACTGGCTTCCTGTCAGTGGTTTCCTTTTGTGTTGTTGAACCTAAGTTGTACCTATCCTTACAACTTATAGCCGTCATGATTACGAGTAATGACTCAGAAACACGTGCCGACGGATTCATCCTTTTTTTGCTGGCAATACCCATTATCCCTTTTTTCCTGTTACATCTCATCCCGCAGTGACCTTCTATTCTTTTATACATTTTATACATCTATAGTTCAGATTCGTCGGCTGTAGAGGGAGTACGGCTCGTCTTTATGTTGTAGATATATGTATGTAAAGATGAGATCCGTCCAAGACGACAACGTTGCAACCATTCGTGTCAATATTCATGTTAGAATTTAGGGTAAAAGCAGTGTTAATTTACAATGACATATAAAATCAGTATTTTATAAAATACGCATGACATATAAAATACTTATTTTATACCATTGCTTATCCCATTTAGCTGATTTGTATTTTTATTAATACGTTTTTTAATAATTAACAAATATTTCATATTATTTGAATAAGTATATTTTGTTAAAAAAGAGGACATGTATGTATATTAAAAAAATATTGCTAACATTACTTATGAGGTAATTTAATTATGAACTACAGTATTTATTAATTATAAATATTTATTCTTGCAGTTACTGATTATCGTAATATCTTAGTTTTACAATAAAACAATATTATTTAATAATATGCTATTTTATTTGTTAATAAATATACCAACAATATAGTGCGGTGATAATATATGGAACAAATTCAATAAAACTTTTCGGGAAAATTTTCGCAAAAATCCTCGGACAGGACTAATTTGTTTTTCAAAACGGCATCTTTTCTGATAAATGTCATTCTTTGATTATGCTTTATTATCGAGCTATGACGTCATCGGCCTTTTTTTAATAGCAACCTATATATTTTTCTATTGATTCGAATAGAGGACTCTTTTCTGCATACGCTGATGCAAAAAAAGTGGCGTTGAAGAGGAGATATTTATTTCAAAATTACAGTCGTGGTCAAAATTTTAAACATTTATTATAAGTTTTTAAGTCTATTTTAAGTTCGTCTTCAGTGTAATAATTATTACCTAATTAATTCAATATTTCAATGGATTATTTAGTAATTTTTTACTTTCATGAAAATTTTATTTTATTTTAGAATGAATTAAAAATTTTGTTTTTTGAATCGAAATTTTTTTATTTCATTTTTTTTTTAATTGTAAAGTCGCTGTCATTTTCTTAACCGTCAGCTGATATATTTTCGACGGATTTGATTAGAGGTTTGAATTTTAGATACGGCGATATGGAGATCGTTGTCCAAGTTTATTTTTATAATTTTTTAAATGACTGAAACTTGAAGTCAAATATGTCAAAAAACTTTCCTCTTCAACATGCCACTTTGTTATAACAGTGTATACAAAAAAAGCGTCTTCCATACGAATCCAAAAAATATATAGGTTGCTATTTAAAAAAAATGCCGATGACATCATAGCTCGAAAACAAACACAATCAAAGAATGTCATTTATCAGAAAAGATGCCTTTTTTGAAAAACAAAATTGATCTGTCTGAGAATTTTTTGCGAAAACCTTCCTGGAAAGTTTTATTGAATTTGTTCCATGCATTATCACCACGTTGTATAATTGATTAGTAATAAATAAATCATTCTTGAAAAAAATATTATTTGGAAAAAAAGCGTTATTACTCGGTTATTAATAATAATTTAATGTTACTGATAAATAAATGTAGTCCAAATAAGCGCCCTCTTAATTATAAGGTGCAAATTATTTTCAGTGTAAACTGTACTTTTTTCATTATTTCTCGAGCGTAAAACATGTTTATGGTGATAGTGGAAGTAAAAAGCATGAAAAAAGTGCTATTATTTCACTCTGGCGTATAGCCGAATCATAAGAATGCATTGAACACAATAATTGAAGTTGTCTCGCGATCTTCGCTAGCTTTAGATTTGTGCTGTGATGTTTGTGTTAATTTAATTAACAATTAATAATTTTTTTTTAATTGCACACAGTCGTAGAAAAGGTATTGTATGAAACTCATGCATAAAGTGTCTTTTTTTCACTTATGCTATTGTCGCACTCGTCTACAGCTCGAGCGGCCAAACTTCCTAATCGTGAAAAAAAGTACTGCTTTATGCACTTGTTGCATAAGTCACTATATTTTGTACATATTAGAAGCTCCTAGCTAGTATTTTAAATAAGAAATACCAATAGAAATACATATACTTACAGTATAAGAAAAACAAATTAAATAAATTGTAATTTCAAGTGTTTACAAAATGAGGAACAAATCAAATCATGAGAAAATGGTGGTTTCATTTTTTTTTTTTTGAGGAGGGGGCAATTCCGGAGCGTAAAGCTTCAAATTCTTCCAAGAATAAAAGGACGTAGGGCTGAATACCACTGTATCAAAGCGAGAAAAAAATGCCATTATTTCACACTGGCATGTAACCGAATTGAGTGCATTGAAAACAATTGAAGTTGTCTCGCGATCTTCGCTTTAGAAACGTCAAATTTTAGATTTGTGTGTTGATGTTTGTGTAAGTTAATTTAATTAATAATTAATAATTTAATTTTTCTAACTGCACACATTTGTAGAAAAAATATTGTATGAAACTCTTTTTTTCACCCATGGGATCGCCGGACTCGCCTAGTTCGTGCGATCAAACTTCCCATTCGTGAAAAAAAATACTACTTTATGCACTTGTTGCATAAATAACTATACTTTGTAAATAATTAGGAGCTCCTAGCTAGTATTTTAAATAAGAAATACATATACTTACACTACAAGAAAAACAGATTAAGTAAATTGTAATTTCCAAAGTGTTTAGAAAATGAGGAACAAATCAAATCATGAGAAAATGGTGGTTTCATTTATTTATTTTTTTGGGGAGGTGGGCAGTTCCGGAGCGTGAAGCTTCCAATTGTTCCAAGAATGAAGACATCGAGGACGCAGGGCTGTAACTGCATGATTTATGTATAATGCAGATATTTGCAGACCACTATAATATGTAATAAAGAAATTAAATTAAATTAAATGTTAGTTCACTATGTCTCCTAAGTCCATGTGGATATATTTTTAAATTCTACTTTAGCCCAACATTTTGACAGTAAATGAGTATATTAATTTTTGGGGTCAAGAGACTCTATCAGCCCCTTATTTTTTACATGTACGCCCATGGCTCTTAGAGTAGCTTAAGTAAAATCAAAATTTGTTTCTAAATTATTTTGTTCTACATTTTTTTTTTCGTAAGTGCCTTACAGTCGATTTCATACTCTCATAAAGGGACTTTAACAAAAGTCTACTTTAGATCCATTTTATTTTTTATGTTTAAGTCAGTAAAACTGTTTTTCGCTCAATAGTAATGTATCTACCTTTAAAGCAACTTTAATTTTTAATGCCAGTGGGTAGCCGAGTAAGTTCTCTACAAAAAAAAAAAAATATTGGAACAGTTAGTAGTCTTTTGTAAATTTTATTTAATTCTATCTTTGAAGGCCCATAACTTTTAAGAGGGGCACAATTGCGTAGAGGTAAGTTGCATTAAATTGTGTTTATTTGACCAGAAATCGCCCATTAAATTTATAACATGCCTTTTTGATACACCCGGTATAAAGACACCGCTTGTTTTTATAATTTTTATATCTTTATGGTTTACTATATTTTCGATACGATAAGATACGTTAAAAATATTCAGATATATCTAGGTTTCCTCAAAGTTTTATCCTCGAACCTGTAGGATATTCACGTTTTTCACATTCACTTTTATTAACAATAAACTTATAATTCTTTTTCCTCGAGACATTATGTTACCGCTTAATGGCACAACACGACATTAAAATTTAAACATCGATTTTAATACCGATCTAATTGTTCCTCAATAGCCCCTAATAAAAGTTTCGTTTGCAAATCGCTGGGGAATCCCAATACAACAATAAATAAGATTTTTCGGTTAACCCTGAAGTAAATATTGATTCTTATTTAGAATTATAAGATTGGACCACATTATTGATAAATAATTTAGAGAAACATATTGTCAATGTCGAAACTGGATTACTACAAAAAATAAAATAATTCGACCACATCGCAAACTTAGGCACGCATAACATTACGTCTTAGTAAATCTATCCATTTGAAATCCAAAAAAGGCCAAGAATAGCAGATTTAAGTCTCTTGAATGACACATGTCAATAAAAAAACTGTAATGAGAACCGGCAACGTCGGTGGATCTCAACATGTACGAAATATTTCAAAATATACAACCTAGGATCCCATCTTACCCATATTTAATAACAGATCTCTGCTTGTATGATATATTTCACGTATAACTAAATCGGCAAAATTTGTTTCCCCTCTTTTGATGCCTTTAATGTGAATACATTGAAATGCATATTGTACTTTTTTTCACTAAAATATTTATATATATATATATATATATATATATATAAATATATATATATATATAAATATATATATATATATATATATATATATATATATATATATATATATATATATATATATATATATATATATATATATTATTAAATATGATTTGAAGGAAACAACTACTCAGCGGGCAAATACTCCGACCTGCATTGAATTACACCTTCAAATCATGATAGATGGAAAGCCAATATCATTTGTCAATTCCTAACCAGACATAGATCGATTTCGAACTTATTTGTTCTCTTCAGTATGCCATAGGTTATGGCATACTGTAGTTGTTTCCTTCAAATCATATTTAATAACATTAGTTTAGTCCACCTGGGCTAGGGGTCGCCGCTCTCGGTACTTGCTGTGATGCAAGTCGCTATCCGCCACAGAGACATCTAGGATGTCTGTCGGATAGTAGCATTCAGACCATATGAGAAGTTTCATACCTCTCACCACTATTCATATATATATATATATATATATATATATATATATATATATATATATATATATATATATATATATATATATATATATATATATATATTCTCAGATGGTGTACCCATGGTGTGAGATAATGGATTAGATTTGTGTTTCTTGTCTTCCGTTATATACACCTATATGTTTGTTTGTCGTGTATTGTTTTAAATGGTTGCTTTAAATGAATTCCTTTTTTATCTATATGATAACAATTGATCGATGTTTGTCATGAGATAATTTTGATTCTAAATGAAGTTAAATTTTAACTTTTGCATATATATTTTGGAGAACACGTCGTCTTTTTCTAACCTAACAAATATTGTAATCATCCTTATGATCTGATGAAGAAATGCTAGGCATTTCGAAACCGGTAATCATTAATAAAGGATTGTGAGAAAAAATAAAGACCTTTTCCTTCAAACTAACAAATCTTGTATTCATGTAAGTATATAATTACCCCTTAATGGTTAAAATAATAATTAAATGTTCTCTTTTTTATCTAATTCTATAAATGTATTTGTATTTCGTTGTCTACAAATAATTGTTCAATTTTTGAAAATTAGTTTTGTGTAACTACTTATATATATATATATATATATATATATATATATATATATATATATATATATATATATATATATATATATATATATATATATATATATATATATATATATATATATATATATATATATATAGTAACAAAGAATAGAAGGTCACTGCGGGATGAGATGTAACAGGAAGAAAAGGATAATGGGTATTGCCCGCAAAAAAAGTGACCTTCTATTCTTTGTTACTCTAAACCCTGGGTAGGGAATACCACGCAGGTAGCTATAGTTGCCTCCGTGGCCATATTGTCTGATGCCCTGTAAACACGGGGCTTTCCATTAAGAAAATATATATACAAGGTAGTAATTTTTTTAATAACCGAGAGAGAAAATCTTACCCCAATTCACATTGCAATCAAAATTAATCAAGCCAATATTTCGACAAGTAGCAGGTTAATTAGAAACTTAAGGAACAATTTTTTGAGAGAAGAAATTAAATTAAATTACCAAAAGTTATTTGTAATAGATCTCCAGTTGAAGTATATCTATGATAATCTGAAAGTTAAGTTGTCTTACATTATTTTAAATCATTTCATTCAGTCGATTCATAATATTTGCTTTTCGGTCAAAAAAATCTAAATTCAAAAATTTAAATAAGAAACAAATTTACTTAGTAAAGATTTTAAATACAAACCTAAAATAATAAATAAAAAAGCTAGAATTAAAGAATTAGAAAAATTAACAGTAGAACAGAGATCACATCAAACATGCCATTAAGTTACCCCGGGACTTACCCGTTAATTATGAGGAAGATCTGCCCCCCAAAGGGCAACAAAATTTAGTATTTTTGGTGCAGCTCCTCGGTATTGTAGGAGGCTACTACACCGCCGGCAAGTCAGGAACTGGGCGAGGTTTTTTTAAGCGGCTCAAAATATGATACGTAATAGTATCAAATTAGTATAAAGTACCAAAATAGCGTATTGAGTGGAGCAAGGTGGGTTGTGTGATATACTAATTTGAAAAAGAATAGAATTAATAATAGTTTATTTAACCGTGGAACAGAGCAAAAACAACAAAAAAATAAAGAGGTATAACTGCTTGGCAAAATAGTCAAATATGGATTACCAATATGTTTAGTGACAGGAATATATATTACCCAAGTACATAGCTATGCTTGTGCGTTATAATATGTTATTATGTGTTAATGTTATTCTGATACGATTATTTTGCCTTACAAATAAGAATTTCGTAACTAAAATTAGAGGTATACAAACCCAAAAGAAAATTGTAAATCTTAGTTATAGTGGAACATCTAACTAATTTGTATTATATAACTCTCTCTCTACATATAACATATAAACACAGTACCGTAAAGTTTCAAAATTATCCGAGGATTGCACGATGACAGGGGAAAATAAATAGATTTATACGATCGACAAGCATCCGGAGGAACGTCTCCTCCCTCTTCAGTCCTCACTCCTCGTAATGCCGGGTAGCATCCCTGTACGTAACCTGGAACTGGCTGAACCCCTAGCGTCTATAATTCTTGCCTGCGACTAGCGAGTTTTGCACCCCAGACTTGTTCTTATGACTGCAAGAGGACACTATACTTGACATGGTAGATTTTGCAATGGATTTAAGAAAGAAAAAACTAGGTACTTACACGTGGAGATAGGTGACAACGCATAAATCCCTTTGAAAGGTACAATTTTCTTCAAAACAAACAGCAGCAAACTGTCACAACCAAAACGATGAAAATCGTAAGCTGTAGGAAAATTAAGTTACCCCCGAAGGATGATTTCACAATCAATTTTAATTTTCTTCCCACAGAAAGCGTGGATCACTATCAAACGTAAGTTAGCACCCTTTTTTTTCTTCTCCACCAACCAAAAAAAAACTACCCAATAAAAACTATTTGAAACTTGACGATCCCAGAAATAATATCAAATATTTAAAATAAAATTCACTGATAAGAACAGAACCAGACAAATAGTGAAATAGGCTAACACCTGGGCTGGTACACGGGAGCATCAATATTGAAACAACGAAAAACCGCAATTTAACTGATCAGTCTTATAAACATAAAATTTAGCTATTTGGGACAGTTTGTTCTAATTCGTTATCTTAACGACGAGTTTGGTTATGCATTTTAGAAGGATACCAGTGGTGTTATATTCGCGCGCGCGCCTATGCCTCAACCGAATTGTTGCCTTGTACAAATAAATCCTAAATTACTAAATATACGTAAAGTGACAACCCGCGCCTGAAATAAGTAAACAACTTATAACCTCTGAAGTGGTTTGCTGAAATAAATAGCAATAAACTATTTTAAAATAAATTTAAGAGATATCGTATATTATTATTTCAAGACAACGAACCAGGAGTAAAATAAACCGTAACAACAAGAAATAAAAAATATTAATGAAATGATTAGTCCTACAGATTTTATTTCTGAGAACAGAATTATACATATCAAACAAAAAATAAATGAAAATAATATTGTAGTTACTAAAGCAGATAAGGGAGATTCGTAGTGTTGTTAGATGGGGTGGTGTACCAAAATAAAGTCATTAATTTTATAACAGATAACAATTTTACAGTAAAAAAATCCAAAATTTTCAACATTTTTAACTAAAGTTAAAGATAATTTAAAGAAGTGTAGCACAATTCTAGATAATAAAACTAGATTAAACTTAAACCCGGATTTTACAACGATACCTAGACATATGGTTTGTTAAAAGTGCATAAATCTAATATATTAGATGAAATGCCAATAAGACCTGTAGTTTCTTATAACAATTCACCAACGTATAAACTAGCCAAATGGTTAAACCATTTTTTAAAAAAATCTATTAACTTTAACTTCACACATACTATTAAAAATAGTACAGAGTTGGCATTAAATATTAAAGATATAAACATTCCTGACAATAGTTTTTTCATTTCAATAGATGTAACTAATCTTTTTACAAACATTCCTATTATAGAAGTTAAACATATTTTAGAACAAAAATTAAAACGTTTTAACATACCAAAACAAAATATAAAAGAAATTTTGATTTTGTTGAATGTGTGTCTGGAACAAAATTTTTTCAATTTTAATTCAGTTACATATACACAACCTATTGGATTAGCTATGGGTTCCCCATTGTCTCCTTTATTAGCTGATTTGTTCATGGACAATTTTGAATCCCAGTATATACTGAATAATAATTCATATCATAGACATATCGTTTATTATTTTAGATACGTTGATGACGTAATTATCCTTTGGAATAATAGTTTAAATGAAGCAAATAATTTCTTAGAATATTTGAACACAATTCACAATAAAATTAAATTTACCATAGAATATGAATCAATAAACAAATCAATAAATTTTTTGGACTTGACAATTTCAAATGTAGAAATATATTTTGGAGAACACGTCGTCTTTTTCTAACCTCACAAATCTTGTAATCATGTAAGTATATAATTACTTCTTAATAGTTAAAATAATAATTAAATGTTCTCTTTTTTATCTAATTCTATAAATGTATTTGTATTTCGTTGTCTACAAATAATTGTTCAATTTTTGAAAATTAGTTTTGTGTAACTACTTATATATATAACTTTTTACTTTAGCCTTATGATCTGATGAAGAAATGCTAGGCATTTCGAAACCGGTAATCATTAATAAAGGATTGTGAGAAAAAATAAAGACCTTTTCCTTCAAACTAATATATATATATATATATATATATATATATATATATATATATATATATATATATATATATATATATATATATATATATATATATATATATATATATATATATATATATATATAACTTCAAAAACCTGTTCATTCTGCATAGATGTTGCAGGATCCAAAACTCCAATTTATAAAATATTTACCAAATTTTCACTCATTAAACGCTTTAAAGAAAGCGCCCTTTTCTTCTAAGTACAGAGGAGCTATTTTATTTCTTTTTTAGAATGGAAACAATTATTGTTAAATTCCTTACAATTGTTTCGGGTCAAAATATAAATTTAAAGGATTTTTTATTTTAAGGTAATGAAATCCTTAAAATTATAAGTACCTAATTGTCACAAACTTAAAAACAAAATTATTAAAAGGTATATTGTATTTAGATTAAAAATATATTCAAAGAAATGTAAAAATGCCACTAAAAAGTATGCCAGTAAATCTGTAGCTGGCCATGCTTTATAAATAAAGTATTGGGGAGTCGTTATGTGTTTTCTAATTACTGGTGTCCACCTTGTTATTCCCTATTTTCCTCTGTAATTCAAAAATACGTGGAAAACAGCATAGGTACTTCTCTTTGAATTTGCTTATCAACAATAGATTATTACACTGAAAATGTCCATCAATTTATTTACAACCGCATCATTGTTTAAATCGGGCCTGTCGAGCTAGTAATGCTTATAGCATTTCAAAATGCTAAGTTTTCTGGTTTTTTGTCCCGCAGATGTTATTTTGAGCATTATTATTAAAGCAATAAAGTAAAACTTTTGAAAATATAAGTGTTATCGATGTGACAAAAATATTTTATGATTATAATGACGTAATGATATTTTCCTTAAAATATGATATAAATTATAAAGTTCCACAACACAGCAATTCGAATTTGACACAATTACCAAAATACCTAACCTTACAATAATTGATGCAGTTGTCAAATATTATACACAAGTGAAACATTACGAAAAAACAAAGCCATCTTTATTTTTTTTACACAATGAATAGACTATCTCCTTAATTGCTCTCCTTACTACTTACTGCCCGATGGGCGGGGCTTAAAGGCCAATACAGAATGCGTTTTCCTAGCAACGCACATTTCACGCTACGCAAGACGAAATACGCTCGGCGTAAAACGAAGTAGATTTGTTCAATGAGAATCAAACGAGAACGTTTTCCCAGACAGTGTAAAACGTTGTACTTCAACTTAATACGACCGACGCAATTAAAGAACTGCTCCGTGAGCAGTCTAGTACGTTATGCGTTGAGTGTTAGTACTAGGTGTTATTACATTTTGTTGTTTAATATGGGTCCCAAAAAGCAACAACAAGTGCGATTTACTGCCGTCGAAGACGAACAATTAATTGAAGAAGTGAGTGCTCACCCAATTCTGTGGGACATGAAGTTAGTAGAGTTTAAAAATATTGTAAAAAAGGATAAAATCTGGGATGAATTGGACAAAATGTTGCAGAAACCAGGTAAATAATTTCGTATTAATTATTATTAGGTAAAAACAACATTTTTATGAACACGATAAAAAATAATAGCTTTATTTTTGTTAATAACACGTGTATAGGTATTACCTAAAAGTCAGTAATGAAAGTATTTAGAACTAGTGCAATATTAAAAATGTTCAAAAACTATTGAAAGATGCACAGGGTGTCCCGTTATATTTTAGATAATAGCTATCTCTGATAATGATAATCCTACAAAAAAGCGTAAATTATCAAAGTTGTAGAGTTTCTACTTGAAGGCAAGAAAACAAAAACGATCACCCTATTTCTTTAATTTAATGTATTTGGTTATTAAGGAAGAATTTTCTAACTTTTTTGTAGGATCTATAATAACAGAGATAGATATAAATGTTTCCCTCAGTTTCTCCTTTTCATTGTGAAGTAATCCGTGAATCGGCTTCTTACGTGAAACCCTTCAGATTTTGCAAAGCCGCCCACCCACGCCAAGGGTATCATATTGTCCCTTGGAAGTTCATATGTCTCTTCTACTTCATCGAAGGAATGACAATTAAGATATTCTTCCCTCAGATAGTTGTGCAAACAGCAACACACCCAAATAATCAAGTCAGCTGTCTCAGGTTTTATATTAATCGGAGTAAAAAAAATCCTTAATATAGCACACATTATACCGAAGGCATTTTCAGTAACCCTTCTAGCTCGACATAGGTGATAATTAAATCTCCTTTTTTCGTCATCTTGCACAGCTTGTTTTCGACAGTAGGGTTTCATAACATATTTATCTAACCTAAACGCCTCATCACCCACTATTACATGAGGCAGTAAAATATTCGAACCTGGCAAGTATCTTGGTGGAGGGAAGAAAGTCCCGTTTGTTATCTGCCGCCCTATTTCAGATTTTTTAAATATTCCAGCATCTCCTTCTTTACCATAGGACTCTACATCAATACCAACGAACTTGCACTTCGCATCAACCATAGCCAGAAGAACAATTGAAAAGCAATTTTTGTAGTTATGGAATAAAGATCCCGTATTGTTAGGCGCCACAATCCTCACGTGTTTTCCATCTAATCCTGCTAAACAATTAGGAAAATTCCATCGTGTCCAGAATTCTTCAGCCTTTTCTTTCGTTTATCTGAGAGAGGGGAGGTAAAAACGTGGCTTGCAACTTCGTTTTTAGTGCTTTCAGAACTACTGGAACGAATTTTGATATGTTTGACGATGATATGCGGTAAGAAAATGCCATTGAACGAAATGACTCTCCAGTAGCAAGGAATCTGAAAAAAAATTCATATTGAAAGGCTTTTCTTGAGAATTTTTGGAAATAGTCACAGTAATTCATTCAAACATTTACATTCTCCAAATGAATCTAGGGAAATTTATTTTCAGGTGGACAATGCAAAACTCGATGGACGAGTATTCGAGATCATTACAAAAGGCAAAGAAAAGTGGAAAAATATTCGCCTACTGGGTCTGCCGCTACGAAAAAACGAGCTTCTTACTGGGACAGATTGAGATTCTTGGATAGTGCGGAAGATGAGCGCGAGTAAGTGCATATATATTTTCTAAACTGCAATGAAGTTGGCATTAATGTGTTCCGATTTTTTGATATGACACAATAATATTTATTATTTCAGAAGTCAGTCTAATGCCCAGTCCTATGAAAATGACCAAACTGAGGTTGAAGGAGTGACACATAGCGGTCAATCTAAGCCCAGTCCTATGAAAATGATCAAACTGAGGTTGAAGGAGTGACACATAGCGGTCAATCTAAAGCTGATGATGAACAAGAGGCAACTCAAATTATTGGTAATGCTGAGGAACAGCTTATTGAAAATCAGATAAAAAGAAAATGGGAAGTGCCCGTATCTCAAAAATCGGACGAAGTTTCTACTTCAGTAAACCCTCCTAGCAAAAAGAAGAAAAGCAATGATGCACTGTTACAGTTAATAAAAAACAGAGGGGAGGAGAGGCAACAGTTGGGAAAATACATTGACAAAATAATGAAGCCTGAGGAAGAAAATGATATCGATCTCTTTTTTAGAAGTATTGCAGCTACTGTCAAGAAATTTCGACCTGAAGACGTAACTGAGGCTAAAATGAAAATGTTTAATGTGATAACTGATATTGAAATTCGCAATCAGAGGGCAATAAGAAACAACATGTCTACTTTTAATGATAACAACAGCCGGCCTAACTCAGTGTTATCTTCTCACTCCTATACATCTGTAGGACAAGCATCTATGTCCATGATGTCGCCCCCAACATACACGATTTTATCTGGAGATTCATCGTCTGCTTCCCAACATGCATCTTCTGTACATTCATCGTCTGCTTCCCAACATGCACCTTATGTAGCTTTATCGTCGGCTCTCCAAGATGAGCCTACTACTCTAACTTGCTTTTATGAGAGCAGTGGACAAGATATGCGCGACAATGGAAGTCCTACTAATTTTTAGATAAAATACTAAAAGCAGTGTAAATGTTTTGTATTTCTTCAAAAAATAAATAATAAATAGTTTTTTTTGCTTCATTGTGTACCCAATACCACAAAGAAATAATAAGCTGTTTCTGTTAATACACACCTCAGAGTCACTGCAAGTTTTTCAGCTGGCGAGATAGGATTTTTCACACGATTGTACGCCGCAACGGTCAAATCTTCTTTGATAAGATTGACAAGAAACGAAAATTGGCGTCTTGTAAATCTAAAATATGCTTTGAATTTCACTTCATCGTCAAGCAGATGTCTATAAATAAGTAATTTGAATGCACCTTCCCTCAATGTGTTCTGAAATAATTTACTAACGGATTTCCTAGTCCTACAATGAATCGCAGATAATATTTCGATCTCTTCCTCCAAACTGTCTTGTTCTTGTAACATCACTAAAGCTAAACCTTTTTTTTGCTTTTGAGACACATACATAATGCGGTTTTAGCTCACAACTGACAAATCCAAGGAAAACACTATTACGCAGCGCGTGACGTATTACGTTACGCTAGATGTATTTCGTCTTGCGTAGCGTGAAATGTGCGTCGCTAGGAAAACCTAGCTTAAGACTTAAGACTTAAAACGTGTTACGTATCCAACGTATGCCGTTTAATGAAGCAATACACAATGGGTTACAAAAACTTAAGACGTAATACTTAAGGTTGGATTTTTCCGACCTGTTGGATTTTTAAGTCTTTCGTCTTACGGGGAGCCAATCAAATTGAACTATTTTTGGTGAGAAAGAATTACCAACAAAGGAATAAAATATTACGCGGAAATTACTAAATCGGTACGACAGTGACACAAGTCTGAGGTTATATAAATTAAAACATGGAATTTGTTCATCCTTTTGTCATCCATTATCTCCAACAAAAATATTTTAATATTTTAAGTTTCAGTTTTAGAAAAATGTTTCTCATTTGTGTCCACTGTTATAAATATATAGTAAAAAAATTATCCAATTTATTATCCACCATATTAATTTCATATTCAGTACTAGTTCTGGAAAACTAAGGTTAATGTTCTGTTTCTATTTTGACGTTTCTGGCAATGTTACTGATTGGCTACATATATCATATGTCTCTGCAATTAAGTTTTCCATACATTGTGTCCTTGCTTATAAATTAATATAGTTATTCAACCTCCGTTAGTACCGGTGGATCATAAAAATTAACTTACTTTGCAACTTTTGCGACTTTTACTAAATAAGACAGAGAAACGTTTGCAGTCTCGAATATAATAAAGGTCACAAAAGTAGCAAAATTTCTCAATAATGGTGCGTTAACTGCCGCGCCACCTGTCAATGATCCACCTGTCAATGATCCAGAGGTTGAATAACTATATTAATTTATAAACAAGGATTGTGTATTGCACACACCGATAAGTTTTAAGTTTGTTTTAAGTCATAAGTCTTAAGTTTTACTGCGTCATTCTGTATCGGCCTTAAGGCCTATTGTCATCACTGTACTTTAGTCATGATAAACTAAGATAAATAAATAACAGGTTACCTCGTTGCTATGGGTTACCGACGTCACATGTGTGCCTAGTCCATAAAGCGCTTAGCTATAAGGACTAGAATTATTTATTTATTTATTTATTTAAAATACAACTACCCAACAGAAATAAAAACATTTCCAATTATAGGGCAGGAACACAATAAGAATATACCTTGCAAAGTACATAACAAAGAAATAATAATATGTTCATATATATATACATATACATATATGTACACACATACATACATACACAAATAAATAGACATCGACATACACAATACAATAAAAATTAAATAAGACAAAACAGAAATATTTCAGAGAGGAAAAAACAAAACAAACTAATTATGTAAATATTAGCACACTTATGACGTATTTGAGTTATTAGGTAACCTAGTGTATATGAATCTTGATGATAAACGACGCGTGCTTACACCAGTTGACTGCAATACACTTTTCCCCAAGCGGAAACAGAATTATATTTAAAATAATTTAATATTATATACAGAAAAAGAGAAACGAAAAAAACGGATGATTTTAAGATTTTTGCCTAAATAAACAAATTAACATAATTATTATTACTTGTAAAATAAATTGTTCAGTATAAGATTAATTACTATATATAATTAAAGTAACAAATAAATTAATTATTCCAAAGCTATACAAATACGAAAAGGGAAATAAAACCAATAGCTTCCTTATAGTGTATAGCTACAACATAAACGAATAGAAGTTGCAGTCGGGCGTTGCCGACTGCGAATACCTATTTGACCAACATTTTACTCGAATATAACACAATTCACTAATGCGGTGTCATTGAGATTAGATACCAGCTATAACCCAAGCAACATTTTGACGACGAACCAACGTTGGTGATCGCAACTTGAAGTTAGTGTGTGACGTTCACAGAACGTCGTGCCAACCCTTATTTGTACCAATCTGGTTAATAAAATATGGGTCGGCTCAACGTAGGGTACCGACTCACAGTCGTTGGAATTACCAAGCAATTTGACACCAAATTTTACGTTCGTTGTAGCGAGATTAACGGCTGTAGTTTGTACCTAACTTTACGTTGGTTCTAACGAGGAGAACGACCATAGTTGTACCTAATTTTACATCCGAATGAGTTGAAGAGCCTAATCTAAATCCGACTTGCGGTCGGATTAGGGCAACTTTAGGAAACTAAAGTATCTCTACTTCTGTAAAATTTGACCATAAATCTGACTAGAAAAGTCTGGATTACCCGAAAGTAACCAACTTTATATTAACATTCTATTTGCTGAATAGGAAATGAAAGAAGTATTTTTACCGTGGAATATATGTATATACAAAATTTATCAAACTTTTATACGAAATTTTCCAGTATGTACAGGTCAAAATTGAAACGCAGGAAATTTTATTGATACATATATATGAGCTAGGTCGAGTAAAATAGTAGCCCCACAAAAATGATGCTTATTTTAAATTATTAAAGTATTATTGTTATTAAAAAAGTAAGGTTATGTGATTAACAAAACTTATGAGATATAACTGCATCACGATATACTGATTAAAAAAATATTTTATAATGGAATTTTCTTTAAAGAAGTCGTAAATTTGCGGATTCTGAGAAATTTGCAGATTTATTCATCATGGCCGTCTATTTCCTTCTTCGAAAATATGGCGGAGTCGTCTTTCGTTTGCTCATTATGGCTGGTCCCCATGGGCGGAAAACGCATAAAAGCGAAACAAGATAAACAATGGTGATTGGTGGAGTAAATCAGAATTGAAAGTTCAACCAATCATGATCGTCTATCTTGTTCCGCTTTTACGTGTTTTCCGACCGTGGGCCATCGGTGTAGCCACCACACACAGTGTTTTTTTCACTATACCAAACATTCCCCGAGTCTGATCAGGACTTGTAAACAAAACTATGTGACCGTGTGACTTCAAACGAGACACTTTTACGTAAAATTTAGTACTTGTTCATGAAAACAGAGGCCGCTTTCCTGTGCCACGATTAACTGCACTGGTACTGCTCTTGGACAGCCTAGAAGCACTCTACGCGCTTCTAAGCTGTACAGGAGCAGTACCAGTGCAGTTAAGTGCGGCTCAGTTTGATGAACATTTACGAGAAATATATATATTTTTTAATTTTCGCGATGATAGCTGATAGTTCCATTGTAGGTAACTATGAGTATATTACCAAACTCAATATTTATGACAGGTAATGTCATAAGAAAAAAACAAAAAAATATTGACTTAATAATTATAATGCTTAGGATAAAATTTAAAAATTTAATGAGGCAGAATGCAAGACAGTGTGCTATTAATTGAATTTATTTTATTTTACTGAATAGTGTGTTTGTTTGCTAACTAAAATAATTGTGGCGCTGAAAGTTATCGCACGGGAAAATTTTTCCTGTGCGGGCACACGGAAAAGATGGACTTTTTCTATTCTAAATATATGAAACATGATATTTTCAGAGGTATAAGGAAAATGAAATTTTGCGAATGCTTTACTTGAATGTAATCATAAAGCTGTGACTCCCCACAGTTGCGGATTCGCGAGAAGTCGCGTGTCTTTGTCACTTTTATATGTATTATATTGTCTTTCTTAGTCGCACACTGTTCCGTAACTCTGGTTCCTGTTATAACGTATCGTTATTAA
Organism: Rhamnusium bicolor; assembly: GCA_029963845.1. Lineage (NCBI taxonomy): Eukaryota > Metazoa > Arthropoda > Insecta > Coleoptera > Cerambycidae > Rhamnusium > Rhamnusium bicolor. The sequence goes on from JANEYF010003658.1 coordinate 271,947, forward strand.
TTATTTTATATGTAGTTATAAAAAAGACAATCGCAGCAATGAATCATTCATTTAAAGTGGTGTACATTAAAGATACAAATGACGTGGAGCCAGTACCACACCAATGGGAAAAAGATGGGATTTTGTACTGGCCCCCTTCTAAAAGTGAAACTAGGAGATTTCATTCAAGTGCAGATAGTGTACCAGATGTAAATTCCTGGTTAAAATATAAGTGTGTCGTAAAAGAACAAGGTATTGTAATATACAATCATGCATCAGCCACAGCAGATCAATTATGTTTTATTTCAAGTACTGAGGATGACGATAATGATTATAACAAACAAAAGAGAAATCTACCTTCTCATAAAAAAAAACATACAAGTGAAACGACCCTTACTTGGAAATTTTAAATGGAACTTGCGTGTAAATTAATAACTATTAGTAGAGTTCTTGACTTATTCTTTCCTTTGATCTATATATTTTCATATTTTTTGGAATCTAGAGAAAATTCTGAATATGATTGATACAGCCATTTTGGCGAGTTTTCGACAGCCTAAATATTCAATTTTTTCATGGGCAGAAATGAGCAACAATGTCAAGTTTTTGCATAATTTGTTTAGATTTACGACAAATTATATATTATTTTGTTTTCAAAGGCTACTATGTTTCTAAATAGCTCTTTGCATCGTAATAAATTTATTTCTTTTACAGACCTAATCTCAAAAAAGACAAAACGTAACTGCACTTAGTAAAGTACTTAAACTGTCTACTATCTGATTCAATATGGTGTCAAAAAATTCCCTGCCCCACTATCTTTTCCAATTAAGCAAAAACAGTTATGACTAAAGAACCAATTTTAGAAATTTTGAAAGCCATTGTAATGAGATTGGGAATATTATTTTTCTGCTGCTGTAGCATCTAATAAAAATACATATATTTTTAGAGGTTGCGGCACTTGACTAAAAAAATAAATTTTATAAAAAAAATTCCTTGGATTTGCTCCAGATTACAACAATGTAAAAATATCTAGGATATTCCATTTAAAATTTTGAAGTAAGGGTTGTTTCAAGTTAAATCGTAAGACTTACAATGTTCAACTTTTCCTTAAAAAACATGATTTTAGTCCTTTAATAAGTTCCCCAAGTTTAATTTTTTTTCTTAAGTCAAAATTTAAATACAAAAAATGGGGCGAACCAGGTTCCTGACTCACCTGGTGTATTATACAATGTGTTTACGGTCTTCTGTTTTTATTTTTAATGGGTGATACTACAGGTCAAAAGAAGGCGATATGTGTTAAAACACGTTAGTAAAAGTTGTATAAGAGAAAATAATTATCTAAATTTTTACATGAGCAGGTTAATCTTGTGATAATAAAACTTATTTGTTTACTAAGTCAGCAAGTCCACTTTAGTTTTTTTGTTTTTTAACTGTCAGATATAGTTTGTTATCAGTTGACACTGCACTATTAGCTCTAAGTTGATAAAAAATTTTATATTTTTTGTGTGAAAAGTGAAAACCCGATGGCCCATCGGTAATCTAATATTGAATTAGTTGACATGATGCTAATTAATGGGAAACTGCATCAAAACAAAAAATTTAGAAAATTATTATCTCGCTTATCATACAACTTTTACTAACTTTTACTTCACAGAAACGAAAGCAGTGTACATTGCATTTAGTCGGCATATTTCTAAAATCGTAAATATCGGTCATAAGCAAAAATTTTTACGTCATTGTATTAGTCGTTGAATTCTGAACAACTTTCAAATGTCCCTCTGTCTGTTCGTACGTCCGTCTGTCTGTCTGTATGTCCGTCCATCACGTCTCTTGTAGGTACGATAACTTAAGAATGGAAAGTCCGATTGTACTGAAATGTGGACAGTAAGTTAGTGTTAGCTAGAGGAAAACCCTATTGGTTTTGAAAATAATTGATAAGTAAATAAAAAATGGTCCTGAAGAGTGTTGCAACTGTTGATGATATTAACACTGAAGTGATTTCTACAAACAGAAAAATACCGCACAACATACTGACGCGCTTTTCGCTAACAAGATAAATAAAAAATGTAGTAAATGTAGTAAAGTAGTAATGTAGTAAAAAGGGGGTCGTTATAGTTCATGAAAATCAAAGTGCCTTTTATACTATTTTATGTAGTTTGGGGTAGTAGAGGTCACATTTTTTCTTCTGTCTATGGTATTCACACGCATCTAAATAATTCAAGATTAACTGGATTAAATATAGATACTGAAACATTAAAACAAGATACTACAATGTCCACTCGTACCAAGAAAATGTTGCTTTTGGCGTAAATCGGCAGAAAAATAAAATATAAAGTGTAGAAAACAGAAGCAGCGTCTCGTCTGTGGAATACGATGAAAATATATTTCCGGAACAATATACAGGTAAAAAAAATATCAACGCTACCCAACACGATGAGGTTACGTTGCCGTGTCATGTGGTTTACAAAATACATCATTCATCGTCTTGGATGGTGTTAAATCTACAGTGTGGCTCATTAAGAACCTGGACACCCCCGTGAATTTTTTATTTATCTTATTTGGACAGGGTTTTTTTTTTAAACGTATGGAATCAAAAAGTATTTTAAGACGAAATAACATCTTTTATTTGCCAAAGTCAATGCCCTACTATTATTTTTTGTTCGAGATCGAAATTCAAGAAATCGTATTAGCGACTTTTTTATGAAAAATATGAATATACCACTGAATTTAGGACCCTCTTAATTGGGTATGTATCAAGTTTCACTGAAAAATATTAAACTTTAAATGTATTGAAATAAATGACTGATTGGTGGAAGTAAAAAAAAATAAATTGTTCGTTATTGTCTTTAGTTCTGTATATTGTTTTTTTATTAAATAATGTTAGTAGTTAATAAAATTTGTGTTTTCAATTTTTTTTCTATTTTACAGGTTGCTTGATTTGTACTAAATTTATAATAATAATAGTGTACTAAAATTTAATATTTGTCAACAAAACTTGATATAGATCCATTTAAGAGCGTCCTAAATTCAGTGGCATATTCAAATTTTTCATAAAAAATTGGTAGTATGATTTCTTGAATTTCGACCCTGAAAAAAAAATAGTCTAGGTGTTGTCTTTTGTAAATAAAATATGTTGTTTTATCTCAAGATACACTTTTTGATGCTCGACATTTAAAAAAAAACCGATCCAATTCGGATGATAAATACAAATTTTACGGTGGTGTCAGTGGGCCATACTGTATGCATAATAACTATTATTATAATTGACATTTTTTATACTTATAGAAATACCAAAAATTGACAAAAGCATAGAAAGTGCTGAAATTGTGAACCAAGCTGAAAACATATAAATAGAAAATCAACAAAATATCGAAATAGAAAATATCGAAATAGTTTTTGATTTCGATAATGACGATTCTCTAGCAGATAAAGATTATGTGCTATCCGAAGTGACATCTAATTCAGCTGTTATAGGTAGGTATAAAACAAGTTAAAGCTGAGAGTTGAGAAAACATACTCTTCTCAGACGATTTATTGCATTTTTTTATATAATTGTTGCACATTCTATAGGATTATTCTTCGCAGTATTTTAATAATAATCTTAGTTTTGTTAAAAATGTTTTAGCGTCTGATGCTAAATTGCTGTGATTTTTTAAAAACAATCGATTTTTTTTCTTAATCTCGATTTACAAAAAGGTTACTGTTACTAACTTACAGATAAATAGACAGACATACTTTTTCAAAAATAATCAGAATTCCATGAAAAATACAATGGTGAACTATACAATCATTTTTTAGGTATAAATAGACTACATTTTTTTATTTATCTTGTTAGCGAAAAGCGCGTCAGTATATTGTGCGGTATTTTTCTGTTTGTAGAAATCACTTCAGTATTAATATCATCAACAGTTGCAACACTCTTCAGGACCATTTTTTATTTACTTATCAATTATTTTCAAAAACAATAGGGTTTTCCTCTAGCTAACACTAACTTACTGTCCACATTTCAGTACAATCGGACTTTCCATTCTTAAGTTATCGTACCTACAAGAGACGTGATGGACGGACATACATACAGACAGACGGACGTACGAACAGACAGAGGGACATTTGAAAGTTGTTCAGAATTCAACGACTAATACAATGACGTAAAAATGTTTGCTTATGACCGATATTTACGATTTTAGAAATATGCCGACTAAATGCAATGTACACTGCTTTCGTTTCTGTGAAGTAAAAGTTGTATGATAAGGGAGATAATAATTTTCTAAATTTTTTATTTTGATGCAGTTTCCCATTAATTAGCATCATGTCAACTAATTCAATATTAGATTACCGATGGGCCATCGGGTTTTCACTTTTCACACAAAAAATATAAAATTTTTTATCAACTTAGAGCTAATAGTGCAGTGTCAACTGATAACAAACTATATCTGACAGTTAAAAAACAAAAAACTAAAGTGGACTTGCTGACTTAGTAAACAAATAAATTTTATTATCACAAGATTAACCTGCTCATGTAAAAATTTAGATAATTATTTTCTCTTATACAACTTTTACTAACGTGTTTTAACACATATCGCCTTCTTTTGACCTGTAGTATCACCCATTAAAAATAAAAACAGAAGACCGTAAACACATTGTATAATACACCAGGTGAGTCAGGAACCTGGTTCGCCCCATTTTTTTGTATTTAAATTTTGACTTAAGAAAAAAAAATTAAACTTGGGGAACTTATTAAAGGACTAAAATGATGTTTTTTTAAGGAAAAGTTGAACATTGTAATTCTTACGATTTAACTTGAAACAACCCTTACTTTAAAATTTTAAATGGAATATCCTAGATATTTTTACATTGTAATCTGGAGCAAATCCAAGGAATTTTTTTTATAAAATTTATTTTTTAGTCTAGTGCCGCAACCTCTAAAAATATATGTATTTTTATTAGATGCTACAGCAGCAGAAAAATAATATTCCCAATCTCATTACAATAGAGGCTTTCAAAATTTCTAAAATTGGTTCTTTAGTCATAACTGTTTTTCCTTAATTGGAAAAGATAGTGGGGCAGGGAATTTTTTTGACACCATGTTGAATCAGATAGTAGACAGTTTAAGTACTTTACTAAGTGCAGTTACGATTTGTCTTTTTTTGAGATTAGGTCTGTAAAAGAAATAAATTTATTACGATGCAAAGAGCTATTTAGAAACATAGTAGCCTTTGAAAACAAAATAATATATAATTTGTCGTAAATCTAAACAAAAACTAAAAAAAAAAATATATTTAGGCTGTCGAAAACTCGCCAAAATGGCTGTATCAATCATATTCAGAATTTTCTCTAGATTCCAAAAATTTGAAAATATATAGATCAAAGGAAAGAATAAGTCAAGAACTCTACTAAGAGTTATTTATTTACACGCAAGTTCCATTTAAAATTTCCAAGTAAGGGTCGTTTCACTACAGTTAACTATTAGTATAACTGACATTTTTTATGCTATAGAAATACCAAAAATTGACAAAAGCGTAGAAAATGCTGAAATTATGAAGCAAGCTAAAAACGCTGAAATAGTAAAAAACCAACAAAATGATGAAATTACAGAAAATACTGTAACAGTTTCTGATTTTGATAGTGATGATTCTGTGGCAGATAAGGATTATGTGCCATCCGAAGTGACATCTGATTCAGCCGATAATTCAGATTTCGAAATCGAGGGTAAGTAGCTATAAATTAATTATTAAGCAAGTATTAATATTAAAACTTTTTTTTTATATTAACAATATATCGAACCTCGCATAAGTATACATGTACAGTGTGTCCCTGGATAGGGTACCGCAGTTATCATTTTATTTTTTAATTTTTGTGAAAAAAGTCATTCATTCTTAAAAGTTTTGCTTATTCTGGGATGTTTTGACGAGGGTTAAAGTTATGATAAGTTACACAGGTCGTTCAAAAAATTTGAAAATTGATCTTTAATAACTGCCTTTATTTTTATTTTTTTTGAAAGATGTTATAAAGCAAAGTTGTTCTAAATTAAGAGAAAATCTTCAACATGAAATTTATTAAAAAAAAATTTAAAAATTACTGAATATCAATTTAACAATTTCAAATTTTTTGAGCGACCTGTATAACATATAACTTTAACCCTCATTCAGGACATCACTCAACAAGCAAAACCTTTAAGAAAATTCAAAAATAAAGAAATTTACAAAAGTACAGCACCCCATCATCCTTAGACAGATACGTATATATACAGTGTGCCTCAGGATGGGGTACTGCACTCTTATAATTTTTTTAATTTTTGAATTTTCAAGGGTCATTCTTAAGTTTTGCTTGTACTGAACGAGGGTTAAAGTTATATGTTATACAGGTCGTTCAAAAAAATTTGAAAGTTGAATTAGTCTTTAGTAAACTACCTTTATTTTTGCTTTCCCGAGAAATTTTATAAAACAAAGTTGTTCCAACTGAAGAGAAAATCTTAGACACGAAATTTCAAAAAAAAATTACACAAATTACTTTTCGATAGAATTAAACTACGTAAATTAAAAACAGATAATTAAGATGATTATTCAACGTGAAATCATACAACCAGTACACACTTCTCTATTCGTTTTCGGAATTCCTCGTAAACATAAAAATAACAGATTTACTTCACTTGTCAGATCTACTGCATTGTTGTTCATTTCTGCCAGTGAAAAAAATTGTTAAAGCATGGATATAAATATTTCTTTAGAATGAGAATATATATATATATATATTATATATATATATATATATATATATATATATATATATATATATATATATATATATATATATATATATATATATATATATAGTTTAGTCCACCTGGGCTAGGGGTCGGTACTTGCTGTGATGCAAGTCGCTATCCGCCACAGAGACATCTAGGATGTCGGTCGGATAGTAGCATTCAGACCATATGAGAAGTTTCATACCTCTCACCACTATTCACTTATACACTGTATAATATACAGAGTACATAAGAATAAAATTATGTTTAAATAATAAAAAGAAAGTAATAAGGATATTTTGCCAATACTAAAGCAAAGAAAGACTCTATAATTTAAATTAAAATGATAATTTTGAGCGGTATGAGAGCCCAATTTCAATGAGAGACACTTACGTTAACTTTATGCATATCAAATAGGTAAAATTTGTAATAAATGTTGTTAAACGCTTAATATAAACACCTACCGTGTGGTAAATGAACTGTATGTTATTATGTTATGGTACAAAACATTGTTTCTATATAGAATAAGCATCAGAAGGACTATTGTGTATAGCATGGCAACCAGAGCCAGAACATTATTTATTTTAGGTACCAAAACCTATGGATAACCTGAAAAAAAAAATAAAATTTTATTGTTATTAATTAAAATTATGAACTTTGTTAAAGACAAATATAATAAAGTTAGTCATAGAATAGCTACAAGTATGATAGCAATCATGAACACTGGAAAAAAAAGTGCTATAAACTACTTTCATAATTTGGGTAGCGTAAACTCTACGATATCTGAGTTTTCAATCATTTCTACGAAGTAAGTGCATCGTCTAACTTTAAAACTTTACAAAAGTGAAAGAGACTCACCTTGTGAGCTAGTACAACGATATAGCATCAAAATGTAAAGACATTTAAAAGGTGTATGTGTAAATTATGTCCAAGAAGGTACATAACTTTGACAAATATGAAGTTTTTTCTAAAATAAAAACCATTTGTTGAACTTTTTATAGCTATGTCAGAAGAATAGCATCTATTTATTGTTTCCAGTCAGTTAGTTTTAAGTAATTTGTTGTATTTGAAAAGTTTCTAGCCAATGAGGTTTAACGAAGTCCTAAAACGAAAGGCAAAGTAAAATAATGTTTTAAATGTATTTAGACATGCAATTATGGTGTTGATTTGTTCATTAGGTATTAAAGTAATCTCTGGTATGTGGTTTAGATGATTGTAATTAGTTATATAAGAGAATTTGTTAAAAATTGTTGCAATTGTAATTTTTCTAAATATTCACAAAAGGTCATAGTATGGCATATCAAAATAAAGCTAATCATCTCTATATCTTTATTCAATAATAAAATTAGAGCCATAAGGTATAATAAAGAAATAAAAAGTAAATTAAATTTTCATATTTAAAATTTCAAAAATCAAGTGTCATGATTTTTGGAGAAACGTCAGATTAGGCCAATAAAAAGCCCATATTTAAGATTTAGTATGGATAGAAAGCTGAAAGGAAGAGCATTGAAATTTTATAAGAAGTTTCCTAACCTAAAAATTTTAAATTTATATTTTCAAATGAAGTCCATACTCAAGCTCGCAAATTATTAAAACAGGGTTTCTAAACCTAAAACAACAAAAAATTAAATTTTATGAATATCATAAAATAATTCCTAGTGGAATAGAAGAGTAATTTCTAGTTGCAACAACCAAGAAGTATTGTATAGAATAGTAAATGTGATTTGAGGAAATTAGTAAAGGTAAATACGTACCTTAAATAAAAGTTTGCTGATTGTTAAATAAATATAGTGTTGTGCTACGAAAATATAAATCCAATGTGCCGTGCAGCCATTGTTACTGAAGTTTGATGAATCTGAAATTTGCCACGGAGGAAGGATCGAGGCACTGAGCAACAATATAAGCAGAAGCGTAATTCAACAGAGATTGCGATAACGTGAAGTACAAGAAATCGCCGTAAGTAAAACCACAATAAATCCTAGGTACTCGACGACTTAATAGCAGCTATAATAACAGATCTGATCATAAATAAAGGCCATTTCATTTTAATTTTAATATTTTTATACATACGTTTTCTAAACCACACCGGAAATTTTGAAAATAAATTCTTTTGTTTGTAATCTGTCAAGGTGTGTTTTATTTGAAATTGGGCTGTACCATTATATTTTCAGATTAATCGCCAGGAACCTGCCCGAACCCTGAGAGGAGAGGTAAAAATAATAAAGAGTCTCAAAATAATAAAATAAATACAACAAACAACATTTTTATTAAAATAAAACTTCACATAATATATATATATATATATATATATATATATATATATATATATATATATATATATATATATATGCAGATTTAATTACATTCGTAAAAAATAATGAAAATTAATCGGGTATGCCCGCAAAAAAGAAAAAATTGCAAGTTGGAAAAATGCAAAAATTGCAAATGGCAGAAAGATGCAAACCGTATAACTCACTCTCTGTACTTATTCATTTTCTTGGGTCCGGAATCCCACGCAGGTTGCTATAGTTGCCCGCGTGTGCGATCATTGGATGTAGCTCTCAAACCGTAAGCCAAGTGAAGCCACAAAGGTGCGACTGGCTTCCTGTCAGTGGTTTTCCTTTAGTGTCTTTTTTTGAGTTTTGTCCATCATTTTAACTCAGCTACACCGTGCTGATGAAGACCAATCAGTCTGAAACACGTGTAAACGGTTTGCATCTTTCTGCCATTTGCAATTTTTGCATTTTTCCAACTTGCAATTTTTTCTTTTTGCGGGCATACCCGATTAATTTTCATTATTTTTTACGAATATAATTAAATCCGCGTATAACTCACTCTCTGTACTTTTTTTGTTATTTAGAGTATGGAAAGCCACATTTTAGAACCATATTGCCATGTTCCAGACGTCGGTACACGGCCTGCTACGATTTTTTTTATACCCCCAAAATTCGAGAAACCGTATTAGGGATTTTTTTTATCGAAAAATTTTATAAAAGTTATTCGGAATCACTCAAAATTTTCAAATCCCAAGTTTCATCAAAATCGGGGAAAATTTAATCTTTCTGAAAAAAATTGTAAAATTAAAAAAATGAGTTTAATACAATAATATTTTAGAAAGCATATAATTGTTGAAATGTCATTTAAGTAAAAGGTTATGGCATTAAATAGGTTTTTTTAATTTTACTTTCTTTAATTTTTTTCAGAAAAATTAAATTTTCTACGATTTTGATGAAACTTGGGATTTGGGAGTTTTGAGGGAATCTAAATAACTTCTTGTTATAAAACTTTTCGATAAAAAAATCCCTAATATGATTCCTTGAATTTTGGGGGTATAAAAAAATCGTAGTAGGCCGTGCACCTACGTCTGGAACATGGCAATCTGGCCGAAAAAATGCAGCTTTCCGTGTTCTAAATGACAAAAAAAAATTCATTCGATTATCTCAAAAAATAAAGATTTTATGGGCTTGTGTCCACCTTAAGTGGGACACACTGTATATGATGCCCATTTATGCTTCAAAAAAAATTAGGTGCGAATTTCTCATAAAAAATAATGACGATTGGACAAAATGTTTTTATCCAAAAATGCTTCCTTTTCGAGTTACAGGTCCTCAAAAAAGAAACATAGCCACTGTGTTTAAACAGTTTAACCTACGGGAGTCAAATTTGGGGTACTTATTTAGACTCTGTAGGAATAATTTGTTGAAATAAAAAACAAATAATTAATTTTAGAAACCTGTTTCGGGGGTGGTGCACTCTTTTACCACCCCCAAAATTTTTCGCCCTTTGAAAAAATTTAAACACAAGTCACATCATTAAAAAGCAAATTTAAAAACAAACATTTTATGTGCCTTGCATTTTCCCCATAAATGGAGCCGTTTTAAAGAAAAAATCCAAAAACTATTGAAATGGTACTTTTTTAAAGGAAATTTTCAAAATTTTAGTACAAGTAATTTAACGCTGTCAAAACTGTTTCAGCAGAAAACAATAACAATAGTTGCCATTTTTATTATTACACTTAAGAATGACAGCTAATATTGTTTTCTAATGAAACAGCTTTGAAAGCACGAGACTACTTGATAAAATTATGTAAATTTCCTTTAATAAGTACCTAATCTCAATAGTTTTTTGGATTTTTTCTCTGAAACGGGTCCTTTTACGGGGAAAATGCAAGGCACATAAATGGTTTGTTTAAATTTGCTTTTTAATGATGTTACTTGTGTTTAATTTGTTTCAAAGGGCGAAAAATTTTGGGGGTGATAAGGGAGTGCACAACCTCTGAAACAAATAAACAAATAAGCACAGGCTTATATTATTTTGTTTGGTACACATTTTGATCTGAGTTTGTGAGTTTATTGCAGAAATTAGAACTACCATTAAATGTAATCTGAAATACATACGGCACACAGTGCTGCGAGTATATGTAAATTTGGGACAAAAATCATAACTGTTGAGATGTATGTGGTATTTATATATTTTCAACTTTATATGAGACAGTTTATCATAAAATTTGTCTTAAAATATATTAAACATTATAAACCATATTCTTAACATAATACAGGGTGTTGTACGAATAGTTTATTTTAAAATAAAAGTCCAGTGATAAATAAATATTTATTTATTTATTTATTTATTTATTTATTTGCATACACTGGTCAACAGGTAAACCCATTTCTAGAGCAGGAAAATACACAAAACAAAAAATACAATACAGTATAAGTATACAGAAAAGATATTTAAAAAAAAAAAAAAAACATTGTATAAAAATAACAATAAAATAATGTCAGACAGTTTAAGACGGAAAAAGAAAAAAGAGAAACAAAGACTTAGTTATTATAATATTTTTTAATAAAATTAAGGGTGCAATGAAAAATATCGAACTGTCCACAGTTGTTGTAATTGTTGCACATAGTAAATAGAGGTGAGAATCTAAGAATATTTGAGTGCGAAAATGAGAGGTAAAAAGTTTGTGTTCTCCGAAAATATACACTAGGCACATGAAAATTTAATTTCCCTAATAATTCTTGGCAGTCAATTTCATTGTATAAGATTTTTTTATACAAATACTTGAGAAAAATATTCGCGTCTATTTTCAAGAGATGTCATGGAAAACTTAGTCAACAACCCTTGTTGGGGAACACCGATAGACGGGTATGCTCCCTCAGACTTAAGCCATAATAGTTTTAAGAATCGTCTTTGCACTTTCTCCAAAGAGTCTACGTGATTTCTGTAGTGAGGGTTCCAAACAAGAGACGCATATTCAAGTTTAGACCCAACAAAAGCAAAGTATAAAGTTTTAAGTGTACTGATATTCGAGAAGTCTCTGCTAGTTCTAATTAGGAACCCAAGAATTTTAAGAGATTGAGTCACTAAATTATTTATGTGAGGTATAAATGAAAGTTCGCCATCGAATATTACGCCAAGGTCAGCAAGAGTAGAAGGTCGTTGAAGGACTGCGTTGTCAATACTGTAATTAAACATAACAGCCTCGGATTTAGTTGTGTAGGTCATAACGTTACACTTAGACACATTCAGATTTAAATTGTTTTCAATGCACCAATTAAATAAGTTTGAAAGGCTGTTTTGCAGAAAAACGCAGTCCTCCAAACAAGAAATTACTTTAAAAATTTTGACATCATCAGCGTAAAGTAGACAGGACACATCAATAACATTCACAATATCGTTAATGAATATGTTGAACAACAGGAGACCGAGAATTGACCTCTGTGGGACTCCGGATGTAGCAATATATTCGACAGACTGGAAACCATTATACGCAACATGTTGCCTTCTATCCGAAAGATAAACATGACAAAATAATAACAGAGACGGCGAAAAACCAAAAACAGACATTTTGTTTAGCAGTATGGAGTGATCCAGTCGGTCAAATGCTTTCGAGAGATATATTACGTCAAGTTGCTTGCGTTGATCAATGGCTCCAGAAATAGACTGAGTTATGCAACAGATTAGAGGTGGTAGAACGTCCATTCATAAAACCATGTTGGTACACCGATATTTGGTTGCTAACGCTATAGTAAATGTTATCATGGAGTAAAATTTCAAGGGCCTTTGAAAAATTACATATGATAGATATTGGTCTAAAGTTGCTAATATCATGTTTATCACACTTCTTAAAAACCGGACACACTTTTGACATTTCCAGATTTCAGAGAGGCAACAGTTTGTAACACATAGATTAAATAAAAACGTAAGCGGGTGTGCAAAAATACTAGCACAGTCTTTATATGTTTAAAAGAACAAATAGTTGTGGTTTATTACCATTCATTTAAATGTATTTGTATGAGGAATATATATATATATATATATATATATATA
>JANEYF010003658.1:287500-293604 GCA_029963845.1 Rhamnusium bicolor
CGCCGTCCAAGTAGGTCATCGGTCTAAAATAAGCACGGAATCGTGTTTTCTGGCCCCAAAAACCTATTTTGGTAGAATGTCATCTCGAATAAAATTTTTTTAAGTTCCAATATCATGAAAAATTCGAAGCTTAATATTAAAAGAACTCTTCCATGTCGACTTTTTGTTTGGAACATAAAACTTTATGATGACTATCAAATATTATGTATTTCGGCCTAAAAATTCAAATGGTGCCTATGCCGATCCTCCATATTGAACGATTTCGAAATAAGGCCCTTCTTTCGTGACAGATTTCTAAAATGTTATTTATTACGTTTATTATAAATTTCTCGGAAAATTTTGTTCTTTACAAAAGTTACTAAACAGTACAATGGATATAGAACTGCCATTAAATGTAATCTGAAATACATACGGCAGTGAAAAATATGAACTAACGCGAATTATTAGCTACAAATTGGCTTTTAACGCCGTCCAAGTAAGTCATCGGTCTAAAATAAGCACGGAATCGTGTTTTCCTGGCCCCAAAAACCTGTTTTGGTAGAATGTCATTTCGGAACAAAATTTTTTAAGTTCCAATATTATGAGAAAAATTCGAAGCTTAATATTAAAAGAACTCTTCCATGTCGACTTTTTGTTTGGAACATAAACTTTATGATGACTATCAAATATTATGTATTTCGGCCTAAAAATTCAAATGGTGCCTATGCTGATCCTCCAAATTGAACGATTTCGAAATAAGGCCCTTCTTTCGTGAAAGATTTCTAAAATGTTATTTATTACGTTTATTATAAATTTCTCGGAAAATTCTGTTCTGTACAAAAGTTACTAAACAGTACAATGGATATAGAACTGCCATTAAATGTAATCTGAAATACATACGGCAGTGAAAATATGAACTAACGCGAATTATTAGCTACAAATTGGCTCTTAACGCCGTCCAAGTAAGTCATCGGTCTAAAATAAGCACGGAATCATGTTTTCTGGCCCCAAAACCTGTTTTGGTAGAACGTCATTTCGAACAAAATTTTTTTAAGTTCCAATATCATGAAAAATTCGAAGTTTAATATTAAAAGAACTCTTCCATGTCGACTTTTGTTTGGAACATAAACCTTTATGATGACTATCAAATATTATATATTTCGGCCTAAAAATTCAAATGGTGCCTATGCCGATCCTCCGTCTTAGACAAGATTTCGAAATAAGGCCCTTCTTTCGTGAAAGATTTTTAAAATATCATTTATTACGTTTATTATAAATTTCTCGGAAAATTTTGTTCTTCACAAAAAGTTACTAAACAGCACAATTGGTCCAGAACTGCCATTAATTGTAATCTGGAATACATACGGCAGTGATAATATGAGCTAACGCAAATTATTAGCTACTAAATTGACTCTTAACGCCGTCCAAGTAGGTCATCGGTCTAAAATAAGCACGGAATCGTGTTTTCTGGCCCATAAACCTGTTTTGGTAGATTGTTATTTCGAACAAAATTTTTTTAAGTTCCAATATCACTAAAAATTCGAAGCTTAATATTAAAAGAACTCTTCCATGTCGACTTTTTGTTTGGAACATAAAACTTTATGATGACTATCAAATAATATGTATTTCGGTCTAAAAATTCAAATGGTGCCTATGCCGATCCTCCATCTTGAACGAACTTCGAAATAAGGCCCTTCTTTCGTGAAAGATTTCTAAAATGTCATTCATTACGTTTATTATAAATTTCTCGGAAAATTTTGTTCTTTACAAAAGTTACTAAACAGTACAATGGATATAGAACTGCCATTAAATGTAATCTGAAATACATACGGCAGTGAGAATATAAACTAACGCGAATTATTAGCTACAAATTGGCTCTTAACGCCGTCCAAGTAGGTCATCGGTCTAAAATAAGCACGGAATCGTGTTTCACATTTAAAACCTATTTTGGTAGAATGTCATTTCGAACAAAATTTTTTAAGTTCAATATCATGAAAAATTCGATGCTTAATATTAAAAAAACTCTTCCATGTCGACACACTGCACTGGAGCAATTAATGGAGCAATTTATAGTTGCTTGTATCTTTAGGTCGAGTTGTCGTATATCCATCGTGTTTGGAAAATTAAGGGCGATTATTGTTTCCATCTCGCTTGCCCATATACCTACCTCCGTCATATTCTGTGACTATTTGCTTTGTGTGTGTTTCGTGGAGCAACGAGAAATTAATAAGCTTTATCGACGCAATTCATGTACGAACTTGTTCATGGGATGTCAATAACTTAGAATATAAAAATCGGAATCTGAAAGACGAATTGAATGCCATTGGTATACAGTTCGAAATACCTGCCGAGGAGGCACACAAAAAGTTTAAGAATTTGCGTACATATTTTATGAACGAAATAAGGTGGAGAAAAACAGAAAAGTGGAATTGGCGCTTTTCAAAACAGTAACTGGTTTGCTTTTAAAAGTATGTCGTTTTTAAGAAATAGAGTTAAAGGCTGACACAGGGAAGGACAGTGAATCACTATCAGAAAAGGTACGCAAAAACATATATTTTATTATCTACGTACTTATTAATTAGTTTGCGATAGTTGTTTGTAAGAACACATTATTGTAAAATATTATAAATACTTATCTTGCCACGAAATCCTTCCGTGACTGGACATAAAATATTGCATGAATTCGTCTCTGTTCAATTCAGCTGCCGTGGGTGACCTTCTTGGTTTCTTTGTAATGAAGTGAAACTGTCACCAATTGTATCTTGTCTCCAGGTTCCTGGAATAGTACTATTAGATGCAGTATCATCGATATCTAGAGTCTCAGGTGGCGTATATATCTGTCTCGCGTACTTATTTCTTCGAAGAAGTTATGCAAGTAAGTTGTAGCTAGAGTTGCCCATTTCACGGTTTCAACGTCTATTTCCATGCTTCTATAGAAAATACGAACTACTGAACACAACAACCCAAAAACGTTCTCTACTACACGCCGGGCCCTTGATATTCTGTAATTACAAACTCTTTTTTGGAGTTCCTTTGGGCAAATCGCACGTATAAAGTTTTAAAATATTTTCTGTAAGAGAAAAGGCGTCATTTGCAAGAAAAACGTATGTCGCTTTTCTTTTCGACACGATAATGGCTCTGGCGATGGAATAGACAACCTTTTTTCATCAAGTGCTCTGCCAAATGAAATATGTGCAACTACTCCTCCCTCAGATATTCTCCCTTGACAACCGACATTCACATACAGAAATCTGTAGTGAGCGTCGACAACAGCGAATAAAACAATACTGTGAAACTTCTTATAATTGAAATAGTGACTGCCGGCTTTCTCAGGACATTTGATTCTTATGTGTTTTCCATCCATAGCACCCAAACAATGCGGATAGTTCCAAATTGCTTCGTAATCGTGTGCTACTTCTTTCCAACCTTCTGGACTTGTTGGCAACTAAAAAACATAAAAACAGAAAATGAATTTTTACTTTTATAACCTATAATTTATGTTAAACTAATTATATACAATTCGATTTCAGAATCGCGATCGAGATGGCGACTCGGATGATGATATATTTTCATCTAAACAGCAAGTACCACCGCCATTCACGCGAAAAGTAAGCCGCCAGAAAATAACAATAGAGGCCGACAAACAATTTGAAAGTGCGTGTGAAGTGATGCAGAAAGTGAAGAAAAAATTAGCAAAAAAAACCTTGGTATTTGGAGATCATGTTAACGATAAATTACAACTTAAAATGAATTTGTGAAAAATCAAGTGGAATATAAAACTTCCACAATTTTTATTCGAAGGCTGACATGGGATATTACGATAGACCTTTGTCCCATAGTAGAAATTGTCGGGGATCATCAGGCCCTTATTCTTCGTATTCTCCAGCACCAACATTCACCTCGTTTTCTTCCTTCACCTGTAGGCACACACAATTCACAACTTTTCTATTACTTTATAACTGCATACACACACATATATATATATATATATATATATATATATATATATATATATATATATATATATATATATATATATATATATTATCACATTTAACAATATTATAAATTATTTTAAAGGGTTTTAATTATTTTCTTTAGAAAAATAAAATGCAGATAAATAAAGGTACAAAATTAGAGTGCAAACGTGCAGTAAAATAAAAAGTTTAATAAATATAGTAGCATGCATACATTTAAAAATGAACAATTTCAGAAAATAATTTTAATTTAGTTTTTAACATATGTGTAGTAGTATTAAGTATTTATTGTTCATATCAAAAATGTAGTTAGGTATAAGGTATTTGCAAAGCCAAATTGGCCATAAAAATTAATGAAAAACAAATAAAAAAACAAGAAAAAGGTGTCAAGTCGAAGTCCTGGATCTTCACTGGCAGAGCTGACGAGAGACCTATTGTGTATTTCCTGCCATCGAAAAGGTGTCACCAATGTAGTCCCATATAAAATTTCACTTCAATTAACTCCAGTAGTATTAAAAGTTGCATAATTTCAGGGAAAGATTTCACCTATAAAAGAGACAATTGTTATAGTATAAACTTTTAAAAGGGGAAATTTATTAAAAATCTAGTATAGAGTCAATGTAATTGAACTTTAGATAAAAAGTTAAAAACGCAACATTCAATAAACAGGGGAAAATATTGTAAATTATCTTAAAACTTGCATAACGAAACATAAAAAGTGCATGGTCTGTAAAAGTGAATATAAACTGAAATAAAACTTACCAAACAGGGTGCAGTAATGTGTTTAGATGAATGCCATAATAATTTTTCCAATATTGGGGTTGAAACATAAACATTTCTTGATTTTTGTATGTGTGACAGCATAGTTGAACTATATTTTCATCAAAAAAACTAAACAGGAAATCCATCGATGTGCAAAGACATGCCATTAGGACAAAGGAGAAACTCAGTGCTTCGTATGTGAGTGGGGGTAGCTCAAGACACAGTGTTAAAGTGTGTGTAAAAGGGGTGAAACCAATTTCGACAGCCTACAAAATGTAGAAACAAAAATATTAGTTTTGAGTAAAGATATGTTAACCTAGATATGAAAAAGATTTGTTATCAGTAGTTATTTAGTTCTAGTTATACAAAAAGGAGTTTGTTTAAAATGATAGGGCATTGGTTAAGAAAAATTTTGAAAATGAGATGTGAAAGATAAAAATTTTTATACTGAACGTAACACATGCAAATTTACAGAAAATGCTAAATAAAGTATCAAGAAAAGAATATTGTTTTAAAAGGCAACAAAAAGGTAGTATAAAAGTTTTTATTTTCAAAATTAAAAATATTTGACATAAAAAAATAATTTGTGACAACTAGTCAATTTTGAAATTTGGTGATTTTACTATATACAAAATTAAAGTAAGCAGAGAAAACAATGGATAGTTGGTTGTTATTGATAAAAAAAGGAGTTGGGTTGAAAAATTTGGAGAATCGAATAAAATTAAAGAGAAGAGATACTAATAAAATAAAGGTTAGGAGTAAAATATGGTAAATAGAAGTTTGTAAATTAAGATTCAAGCCAGAGAATTAAAATAAAGAAACAGTAAAAAAATGTGTAAGTACTTACCAGTTATAAGAAATCCAGCTACACAAAACACAAAATTAAAGTAAATAAACTATACAAGCATATCAGGAAATTGGAGCGGCCATATCCATACATTAAAGCGTGGTAACAGCTGAGAAGAAACGACAGTTCGGCCAACCACAAGGATAAAAAAATAAAATTAAAATCTCGAGATTTTAAAATTTGGTGGGCTAGTTTAAGTTAAGATTTGTAAATACATTTGTTAAAATTTTTAAAAAATATTTTTTATTAAAAACAAACTCCTTAATTGTTTTCTGAAAGTGTTTAGTTTTTTTATGTGTACTGATTTTGTGAATTTAAATTTTGAAAATATACTATAGAAAGAACAAAATTGAACCTGCATCCTGAGTGAAAGTAAAAAGAAAATAAAAAGTAAGTAAAATTTTGTAAATTAAAAATCTGAGCTAGTTTGGGTATACAGGACATAAATAAAAATAAATACAAATTTAAAATAAGGCGTCAATTTTCATAGATTTTAATAAAACACAAAATTTTCAATTCTATAACTGTTTAATAATATA
>JANEYF010003659.1:0-5000 GCA_029963845.1 Rhamnusium bicolor
TAAAGTGAGAGTGATAGTGTGAGAGTGTCACCTAAGTACACTCTTGCCGTTCCAAAACTGCGTGTGACTGTAACGCGGTAAGAATTAACTTTGTTTTTGAACGACTTTGGCATCACCCAGCGTGTCCCCATGTTCCCGCAGTCCGTGAGTGCGGTAGTAAATCACTCGTCATGCGCATTGCGGTTTTGATTTGTTTTGTTTACATATATGATTTTGACGTTATTTCTTTGCTATTTAAGTGCCAGTGTTTGTTTATTGAAAAGTTGTTTTAAGTGGTGGGTATTTATGCTTTGTTGATTTATTGTTTCCTTTTTATTTACTATATTTATTTAGCATTCAAACTACAATGGAGTCAATTTCGCCACTTGTCCATGATCTGGTAAGGGACGAAAACAACGAAATTATTTGTGATAATAACCAACTACTTTTAAGAAATAGGCAGAGTAAGTCTGAAAATAATAAATAAGTAACATTTAGCAATTTTTTTTGTAATTTGTAGCAGGTGACTGTTTCTTCATACCATTGTCAAAACAACTGGCAGATATGTTTGGATTTAGCATTAAAGAAGAAGTTCAGAGGAATGTTTTATACAACCACAAAGAAGATACAAGTAATGAAACTGGCGGAAAATGGACACATGAAAATACTCTAAAATTAATAGAATTATATAAAAAATATGAGAAAGAGTTTTTATCTACTACTACTAAAAACGAAGTTGTTTATAAAAAAGATTTCTGCTGATTTAGAAGTAGGAGGAGTTAAATATTCAACAACACAATGTTTGAATAAGTTCAAATATCTTAAGATGAGGTACATGAAATGGAAGGACAGCCAAAAACGTAGTGGTGCTGCAACATTTCGTTTCGAGTATGCTAGTGAACTAGATGAAATATTTGGTAAAAAGCCCACTATTAATCCACCTGTGATTGCATCATCCCAACGAGAAATAATTTATTCCGAAAGTAGTAAGTAATAAATGGGATGTGAGCAAGTGTGTATGAAATTCCATATATAGGATAATCACGGCATATACGTATGTATGAAAGTAGTAACAGATATGATGTGTGAAATTGTATATGTATAATAAAAAATCCTTAGTAACACATGTATAATAATGCTGTTGTATCACACAAATCATTCACAAAAAAGGTCTGCCACACGCGACTTCTATTTTCACCAATTTGCAAATTGTACACATATTGAGGTTCATATATTAACATTTGATGCGGTATAGCAGGCGCGTTGGTCAGGGATGTGGCATAATTTGATTATAATCACACATTATTTTAACAGGTGCTGATGAAGGGTCTACAGGTCTTCTACAAGATGATGTTGAACCCCCAACAAAAAAAATCAAAACGTAAATCAAAAGAGGATGATGCTGAAAGGCGGCATCAGGAGCGGTTGGCAATGCAGGAAAGGGCAATCAACAGCTTTGAAACAATTATGAATAAATTAATAGATAGGATATAATTAATAGACTTCTGTTACATACTGTATATATCAAGGGGTAAATATCCCGAAAAATGTGTGTACACAAGACTCAGAATTCCAAAGATTTCCAAGGAATTCCAAGAAATGCAAAAAACAAGTAAACCATATATCCTCACAAATATCAAAATAAATAATCACGTACAAGTTCGCTAATCTCTTAGTATACTAGTCTCGATACTAGTGTGTTTGTGTTTAGACGTGCTGGTCAAGGACAAATATAAAGTCCTGTGTAGCAGAGAGCCAGACAATTACAGGTTTAATCTGGGTTTCTCTGCTGTGATTCCCCTATGTTTTACAACTGAATAAAGAACAAGATTGTGTGTAAGTCCAGTTCATGAGTGTTGAGCTTGTAAATAAGAGTTAAACTGATAAATTTACAATTATAATATATGGAAGATGAGAATTTTTCAGGTTAACCATTTTTTTCCGAGCTCAACACTCATGAACTAAACTTGAAGTTTCTGGTAATTTATTTCAAACTTTGACCACTTACTCTCAATTTATGAAAAATTTGATGAAAACATGAAATTGCCAGAGAATTCCAAATTAAGTGTACATAAATTTTTTTGGGATATTTACCCCTCGGTATATATGTAATACATTCACATCATAGGTTTCTATTTTATCAATATACTAATAGTTTTCTGTAAAGCGTTTGCAAGGAAAGTAGATCTTCGATTTACTGAAAACAAATTTAGTGGCAATTAGTGCTAATGCAATAAAATTTCAAACAAATAGTTTATAATAGTTTTCTTAAAACCATTATAATAGTGTTTAATTTGTTTATGACTAAAAAACAGAATTGTTGTTTATTTTTTGATTTGCCCTGGGTATATTTATTTTTGTTCAATTGTTGTATTTCAGAGTATATTTTCTGTTTTTAAAAATAATTAAATAAATTAAATAATGTGTATATATTTTTTATTTAACATGTAATAGAAGAGTATAATAACAACTATAACTATAAATTAAAAAAAAATTTAAACTAACATTTCACATATTTAACAGTTTAGTGTGTGTACGTATGTACTACTTATATAAATAGATTATTCAGCCATTTCATAAAGATTTCTACAGATATTTTCTCTTTTATTATGCCCATTTCGAATATTTTCATCAATTCTACCAATATTTTCTATATTATCATTACCAACAACATTTTCCCTACCCTCAGCAACATATTCATCAATTTGTAAATCATCGTTAGATAAACATAAATTATGTAAAACACAAGAAGCTAATATCACAGGTGGTATAAAATCTATTCGGTTCATATCTAAATATTTTAATCGTCGAAAACGTCCAAACAATAATGCAAAAGCTCTTTCAATTACTTGTCTGGTTTGTGAAATTCGAAGATTAAAATTTCTTTTTGCAGCATTTAAATTTCCTCGGTCTATATAAGGGGGAATGCACCAATCTAAAAGTGGATATGCTTTATCACCTATGATAAATAAGTTTTCATCAGGAAAAAATCTGTTTTTGTTTTGAGAAACATTTTCATACAAGTCTGAATTTCGAAAAATTCGTGTGTCACTAACGGAGCCTGGATATCCAACGTAGCAATCAATAAATTTTAATTTGGCATCACAGGTAGCTTGTAATGTAAATGCAAAGTTACATTTTCTGGTTATGTACACTTCAGCATCAACTTTTGGAGCCTTCATAGAAACAAAAGTGCCATCTATTGCTCCAATAACATTATCGACTCCAGCACTCCGATAAAATTGTTCTGAAATAATATGAATATCCTCTCTAGTTGGCCACTTGATCACTCTATGTGCAAGTGAATTTAAGGCTTTCACAATTCGGAAAAATGCCGCTGAAAGTGATGACTTGGCCATATCAAATTGCTGTTCAACTGATCTAAAAATACAGTATATTAGGTAGATAGATACAGTATTTGTATAGAATATTATAAAAAATTTAGGGAGAACCTTAATGAAACTATTATTTTAACCTATTATTTGTATATTATCCTTAGATTAGAGAATTAGTATACATATAGTTGTTTTAGTGTCATTTTTTATATTGACAGCATGAAAGGTTGTCATTGAGTAAATCCTAAAAATAATCGTTTCATTAAATATATGTACCAACGAAATAAAAGATCAGATTATGTAAATAGGGAGAACCTTTATGTAGAATTGCCAAAATATTAAAAAGGGTAACTGTTATTTTGTTACCAGTATTTATTTAGTCGATTCCTTCCAAAAGAAGTAATCACCAATCAGATTATCAATACTAGTGAATAATTAAGATATTTTACATATTTTTTTATTTTAAAAAGTATAAAGGATACTGTTTCCTCTATGTACTTAATAAATGTATACCAATACATACCTATAAGAGTCTGGTGTAGCCAGAATCCACAAAACCGCCAATAACTGTTTTTCTGTATTAATACGGTTTCTGCCAATAATAGTTTTTTTATTAATTATACCGTCTATTAGAGGTACTAACACTTCAAATGTTTGACGATTAATTCGAAAATGAGACTGAAACTGTCTCGCCTGCATGGCCGGAATTATTCTCTCAACGTAATTTTTCAGTCTTTCTGGTCTATTCTTAACAGGATGAACTTCTAAGTCTTCCTCTTCAACGTCATCATCATTTGCTGGTAGCAAATCACATTTCCACAAAACTTCCTTTGATGCAACAATAGAAAATGCGATATTTGTTCTTTTCCGAATGTTTAAATCCATCTTTCAAAATCAAAAATCACCCTTAACCTCACAAAACATCAAAGATTACACATTACACCAACATCACCTTAAATCGTTCAAAAATTCTTGGTAAAGTGAAGCTCACGTGACATAACCTACACTCTACCCTCACTCTGCCTTTCTGAACGAGCTCCAGTTGTTCGGGTTTAAGTGGATGTTTCCGAAGTCACACTCGGCTCGATATTGCTACGTCTTTGCTATACGCACGTTCACGCACGGACGTAAGTATAAACGTACGAAAAATTGCCACTACGCATGCGTAGCTGTCATTCGCTACGTTTACGTTTATGTTCTTGGTGTTGATTTAAGTCTCTATTTATTTACACACGATAGTTTACCAAACAAAACCAACTGCGCAAGTTATTTTATATTGTCCAACTATACAACTATAGTTCGCCCGTATGGTTCATTTACGTAGACATATTTAACAAAGCTTCCATTGCCGTCGAATGCTCTACTAGTGTACAATTCAACAGCATGCCGCGACACGAACTGTCCATCTCCATCTCTAATAGTTAGCTCAAAAGCCTAGCAGCGCTACTATAGCCACAGCTCTTCACAAAAAATAATCGACCACCCTTTGCCGCGCACCTCTTTCCAGCTTTAATCAGTTCTGAGAATTCACATTTAATAATACGTATGCAAATTTTGTTTCGCGCATAGGCAGTGAGCTTTCATTACCGTCGAGTGCGCAGATCCTGCCATAATAGCTTTCTATTGCGCATCTCAAATGCCCTACTTGTGTACAGTTCACCTGCATGTCAAGACACGAACTGCGCA
>JANEYF010003659.1:10000-79390 GCA_029963845.1 Rhamnusium bicolor
CTAGGTGTCTAGTCATGTGAACATGATGTGACACAACCAATTTAAAAATTTTATTAAGAAGCCATTTTAAAGCAGTTGTTATAATTGTACTTTTTGTAAAATTTTATGTATTGCTGTTAGTTTATGCCAGAGAGAACCACTTTTATTATATCTGTAAGCAAAAATGTTTTGTGGTATATAATATTTTATGTATGTAATATAAAAGTTCCAAATTCGACAAAACCTTCAGTTCGGCCGTTAAATTCTAGATCTAATCTCGATTAATTTTTGGAAATACGAATATTAAAGTACACTTTAGTCCATAGAATTAAATAATTTCCATATTTATATAAGGCGATTTCTAATTGAAATTGTCTTATATATTTTAGGTTATGAAGGTCAGACCGTTTGATGCCAGTTGTAACAGTTAAATTTGAATATTACAAGGTATTTTATAAAATATTAGAAATTTTCTGTTTGATCATTAATATCGACAAGTAGGCAACCAGTTATAACGTAGTTAAGTTTTGGGAATTGCCTAATTTACTAATCATAAATTAATGGCACTTCAATAATAATATAGTACATTTAATATTGCCCTTAATTAAATAATTTAAGCATTAACCCCTTTCGCAAAATTAGAAACAATTTATACCTTTTTGATAACAATTCTCACAACAGTATCACTTGTAATAATGCGACCTGATGGAGACACAACACCCTCACCATTCGAACCAGAGACCTCTTTGTCATCACCTTTGACATCCGCCATCGTTGCATTGCCATAGGTATATTAGTGCCATCATTATTTGGTGCAGTGTAAACCTTGGTTGGTGTTGAACTTATTTGTTTGGCTATGGATTTATTTAGATTTATTTACATGTTTATATATAATTCGATTCTCCACGTTTACAAGTGACAGTGCTTATACATTTAATTATCACACCTTTCATTTTGTCACTAAAATCAGACCTTAGCTTACCCACTAAAACTTCCTCACCAACCGTAAACACGGCAGCTTTTACAAAATAAAAAGTTTTTTTTTAAATATTACACTACTCCTTTGTTACGGTATCAACAAGTCTAATCGAGTTTTTGGTTTAATTTTAAAAATCATATCATTAGGACTCGACCCGGAATTTGCATATGGGGTGTTACTATAACTAAATAAAAAATTTACAATTTGTTGTTCAACTGTTAGGGTCGACTTTTCTAACAAAAATGTATCTAATGCTGCTTTTACAATCTGCACATGTATTTCTGCTGTACCATTGGATTGTGGGTGATACGGAGGCGATTTTTGAATGTTAATTCCATTTACTTGACAGAAATTAATAAAGTTACTTGAATTAAAAGGCGGACCATTATCACTCACAATTGTCTGGTAACCCTATTACAGAAAAAGTAATTTTCAATTTCTCAATTGTCTTAAGTGATATTTAATCCTTTTGACATGAAGACAATGAATTCAATCCACTTAGATTTACTATCAACTATAAGTAAGTAAACTATACCATTCGATAAAAAGAAATCGATATGAACTCTCTGAAAAACATTTTCTATTTTTGACCAAGACATCAAGTACTTTTCAGTATTATTTTGGTTTAATTGACACACCTGACAACTGTATATCATGTTCTCAATATCTTGTTGTAATCCTGGCCATCAGAATGTAGACCTAACCAATATTTTAGTCCTCACAATACCTATATGATCCTCATGGATAAATCAAACACTTCTTTACGCAAGGGGTGTGGTGTTATAACTTTACTGAATAATATTAAATAACCCCCTTCTATTGATGTCATTTCTTTTAAGAAAGTATAGTTTCAACTCATCACAATCTACTTTAAGTGGGCCAACCAGTTCGAACCATATTTATAACCTTCGCTATTATAGTATCCTTACTAGAGACTTTAGCAATATCTTCATGGGATATTGGTAATTCATTTGACAAATTAAAAAAATTTATGGCACTGTCGACTTCCGTAGGGTCATGCAGAGGTAGTCTTGATAACATATCAGCTTCAAATAGCCGGGAACTCTTACGGTATATTTTATAGTCGTACGCGGATAAAATTACGTTCCATTTTATGATTCTAGATGCTGACATAACCGATATATTACGATCTGGATTGAAAATAACCTTAAGTGGCATGTGATCAGAAACTAAAATTAATGGCCATATAATATTTATGACATTTTTTTTACACTGAAGATGATTTCTAATGCCTCTCTTTCTAACTTTCTAATTCTGTTCAGCCTTTGGCAAGGTTCACGATGCAAATAACACTAGATTTTCACCATCCCGATCTCTGTGATTTAATACTCCCCCCACACCATATGAACTAGCGTCACATGAAATAACAATTGTTTTCTCACGATCATAATGTGTTAAAACCTGATTTTTAACTATTAACTCCTTACTCAAATGGAAAGCTTCATAACACTCTTTATCAAAGTTAAACATTATATCTTTTTCTAGCAATATATATAATGCTTTTAACTGGGATGATAACATAGGTATGAACTTGCTATAATAATTTATTAACCCTAAATACGACCTCAACTGCATGAGATTTTGTGGCTCTGGCGCATTGCTAAGAGCTCGT
Organism: Rhamnusium bicolor; assembly: GCA_029963845.1. Taxonomy (NCBI): domain Eukaryota; kingdom Metazoa; phylum Arthropoda; class Insecta; order Coleoptera; family Cerambycidae; genus Rhamnusium; species Rhamnusium bicolor. The sequence continues at coordinate 12,592 of JANEYF010003659.1, forward strand.
AACTCTTCTGTAGTAGGATGTATCCCCTCGCTGTCGATCCTATGCCCCAAATATTCTACCTCCTTCTCAAAAAATTTACATTTAGCTACATTTACCTTCACATTATACTTATTTAACCTTGCTAACACGGTATCAACCATCTGAAGGCATTTCTGTAGTGATCTACGCGAAATTAAAATTTCTTCCAGATACTTACTCTGGGTATTCCACACAAAATATGATCCATTATTGATTACAAAATGACTGGTGCTGAAGATATTCCATATTCCAATATGCGTATTAATGGTCAAATATTTTTGAAAATCTGGATGGACCCTTAACTACTGATATGCCCCTGAAAGATCGTAAAAATACTGTCACCCGCTAAACTTGCAAAAAATATCATCCAGTTTGGGAAGCGGGTATTGATCAATATTTAACGCTTTATTAACAGTTAAACGAAAATAAAAAACAAAATCTGACATCCCCTTCCTTCTGATATCCTGACCCAAAACATCAACTAATTTACACTTGACATTTGTTAACGGTACTTTTAAAATTTCTTGATATCTATGAATTGACATAACTGACATACATGCACCTATATCTACCTCAAATGTTACCATTTTATTATTTAACTTTAATACCACTTTATGGGAATATGCTTCAGGAACGTTCACTTTATTCAACTTAAATAAATCACTATTGACTTCTTCACACACAGCCTCTTCCTGTTCCTCGACAGCACCAACAGCTTTATTCTCCTTTGACGGACATAATCTGGTAACATGCCCAAATTTAGAACAGATATAACACCTCCACCTTACAGCTGGACACTTGCCTGGTGGATAATTTCTACTACCACACTTTTGAGATTGACCATAACCTGCTTTTTTTCTGATTTTTCCTGTGCTTGTTCCATACTCCTACCTGCTTTTCCATATCTCTGTACATAATGAACATTACTTGTGCTATTTTCTACGAAAGATTTGACTTGTTTTTCTGCTAACTCTGATGCTTGTGCTAACTTACATGCACTGCTGAACGTTAATTGTGTTTCAGACAGTAAACGTTTTTAAATATTTTCAGACTGGATACCACAAACAAATCTATCCCGTAAAGCTTCATCTAGAAATTGTTTAAAGTTACATGTACTTGCTAATTTACGTAATTCTACTATTTACTCTGCTATCACTTGATCGGGTATTTGGTTACATTTATTAAAAAAAAACGCTCATATATTTATGAAACTGGCGGAGAATAATGTTATTTTAAAAGCTGTATCGTCTATGCATATGTTAGTTCCGTGGCCGTTCTTGGTGCAGCTAAATTTCTCAACGTTTTGTACACCTCCGAGCCGGTCAGCGTTACAAACATGGACACTTTCATATCCTCTGTCACAGCATTTACCTTAAATAAATGATATATTCTCTCCACGTACGTTTCAAATTCTTCCGCGTTCCCTTTAAATTGTTCGATACTGCCTATTAAAGCCATTTTTTCCCTTTTTTACCAGTACTGCTTTTCACCTTCCACACAGGAATCACACGCTGACACACCGTCTTAACTTAACAGTTCGTAAAACTCTAATCCAAATACGGCAATTACCACTCCGTTACTTCGTCGCCAATATGTTATGTATGCCAAATAAACACACCGTGGATTCTGAGGAATTTATTGCATATTATATACTGTTAAATACTGACAGTGTCACTGACTAACTACAGGCCATGTACCTCTAGGTAAACTAACCATAGAATCAACTAACTTAGCTCCGTGCTGTCATTTCTGACCAGCATTGCCCACTTTTAAGAAACATAATAGAAGTAAGATCCTTGATCCGTGTGAGGCCATCTCCTTCTCCATTCTTCTAGATTTTTCTCCACGCCGTACGACCATTGGACCTGAAATGTTGCCGTGTAGCTACGATTACGAGTGGCAAAGATAGAAGAATTTTCTTTTGGCGAGGATTTTGCGATGCAACAATATCTTCTCCATTGATGCAATAAAACGTAAGATTTTTAAAGATATAGGTATTTCAGTGGTTCATTCATTGGGAAATAAACTAGGCAATTCAAATGAGAAAATTGAAACAATTGAAAAGTCGAGGATTTACGAGTTTAGCTGTAAGAACTATAATCAAAAATGTTGGACAAACTAGACGATCAATTCAAACTAAATTCGCATAGCATATGACTCATCTCAAATACGGTAGAACAGATAAGTCTAGTGTTGCGTCATGTGTTTGAGAACAACCATAAAATAGATATTAGCTATTTAAAATTAATTAGGAATGTAACAAATACTAGACAGCTTGGAAATCACAAAGTGTAAAAACAGTATGAATAGTGACATAGGATCAATATCCCAAATAGTTCGCTCTATTGATTAGTGAGTTCACCGAACCGTGAAAATATTTTAGGTATAAATAGGATACATTGTTAGCATAAGGTTAGTTTTAGTCTTCAGATGATGCCAACTTGGTTGACGAAACGTGCGTCGAGTGCAGTATATGGTGTTTTGTAAAAAACTACATCAGTTTTATCTTCACATGAAAGGTTCCAACCCACTTCAATAAAAAAAGTCGTCGATTAGATTTTGTAATTAAAATTTTTCCTCAATTCTGTACTGTCTATATGCTTACTAATAATATTCATTGTTATCCTTGTTTATTTTTCAATTAAATTTCTTACTGTAAATGACGTGGTCAATTTATTTCGCTTTAAACTAAATACGGAGCTATATACTAGTTCCAATAAGTGTCGTCAGTAAAGGAATGCGAGTTGGGGCTATCAAGAGTATAGCGGTACATGTGTGACAGCCGGTGGTCACTGCTATACACATTCTAAAGCACGTCCGCCCCTCTCTAGCACCAACTTTAGACCCGCCATTGTGGAGAAAGAATAAAACGGCTTTTATCTCAATCACAATATTCAAGGATTCAGTTTATTAAGGACGGCAGGTGCAAGAATGTAAAGCAGCAAGTGGTTGTAATAAAGCAGATTCAAAATATTCCATCCTGATTTGTCCACAAAATCAAATCGAATACATTGAAAATACTATTTTGTATTAGGCCTACAGGAGAATTCACATAAAAACCGCACCATTTATTGTACCTTATGATGGTGTGGAAATAAGTATTTTAACTGAGGAAATTACGTTCTTTTTAGAACAAAATTCAGACAAATGAAGTGCAAATTCCAAAATATTTGTGCACAATAATTCCAAAATATTGATGAAGGTCGCTTGTGTCAGAATGCATCTTCTTATTTCTAATAACAGTAGTGGTTGAAAATGAACATGCTTCACAATGTATAATAGTCTGGAAGCTAGCGACAAAAATTTCAGGCCTATTTCATTAACTTTTTTAAACATCATTCAGCCATTTATGTGCCATAAATTTTGAAATGGCAGTCTGCAGGGAACACGCGGAAGACGACTCGATAGAAGCGTATCTACATCAATTATGTAGAAGAGAATACTGTTGTTGACTGTAATCATTAAGAGTGGCAGATTACGTTTTTCTTAAAGTTTATACTATGAACTATCAGTATTCGAAACCGTTTAGGCCCAGTATATCCATCTTCTGGTAGAGTAGCTGTTAGTTACCAAACAGATTTATATTAATGATTACTTCTCTAGTTTTGCAAAAAAATAGAGAAGTATATTCTCATATTGATTAACTGTTCTGCAAAAATAGATAAATTCTAACTATTATTTTACTGGTTTAACAATTTTACCGGCCCTTAGTGAAATAACAACTGTTAACAGTAATAATACTTTAACGGGTTGAGCGCTAATTCTCAGCAGATGCATTCGCCATTATCTATGCTACCATCAGCCAATTTTGACGACTTGATTATATTGTATGCAAATACATGCATGAGTATAAAATAATTTTACCTTTTCACATGCAAACAGAACAGGAGCTGTGGCCAGGCCCAATCTCAAGTCAGCTGCTGTAGGTTTTCCCATGGCTTCAGATGATGAAACAAAATCTAAAAGATCATCGACCAACTGGAAAGCTAGTCCTAAATTTCTTCCATATTGATATGAAATGTCTGAAAGATGTTCATCAACGCCAGCTAATAAAGTTACCTAGAGAATGAGATCTGGATAATTTACTTTGAATATCGGTCCAACTTCAATCACATTATAATAATAGGTAAGTAGTTAAAGTTATAATTTATTCGAGAAAATTAAAATGTTTATTTCACTTTATTCTTATAAACCAATAAGACTAGCAGATTTCAACATTTTTAAAAAAATGACATGCAAATTACGATGAAAATCTCTCACAAAATTTTGAGTTGATCAAAAAAACTCTATTTCTAAAATTTAACCAATCAGATTCGGATTAAGTGAAAATTCATTCATTCATATAAAGTATCTTGTTATTAAATTTGTTCGGATCAATTTGAAGCATTTAAACGAGAGTCTATGAATTTTCGAACGCATATCTTTAAATAGACTATTAATACTATAATTTCATTACTGTGTTAAAAGTTTAAGAAAAAAAATGCGGAAAGAAATGTGTAATAAACATAAATAAATATCTTTATGAATAATAAATAATTTAGTATAATTTTACTCTCACTGTGTGAAATATCACACAGTGAAATATGAAATAATTTAATTCGTGAGACTAAAACTTTTTTCACTGTGTGAAACATAATAATTAGTGGGAGTAAAATAAGATTTTTTTCAATATACATTTATCATTTACCATAACTTCTCACATGGGCATATTTCTCGAGAATATCTTTATGTTTGTTGAATAATTTAAGCACTAAGTACAGGGTTATCCAACGAAAAGGCCCACCCTTATATTTTATTTATTTTTCGAATTAGAAAAAAATGTTTTAAATAAAAGTTGGTGAATCAAATGAAGACCGGACTAAGCCAAACTTACAATGTTTAAATGGACCACCCTAGTTTTTTACATTTTTGAAATGTGTTTTTTTTGTGATTACAAATATACATATAGATACGTTGTATCTTATCTTTTACTGTTTTTTATTTATTGCAAATTTTATACCACCAGCATCTTCATGGTTATCAGGTGCGCCATGGATGAAAAACAATTAATTTGATTCGGACGCCTTACAACATAATTTAATAAATTCAAAAGGCAAACTGGGTTTCGTGTGTCATATTATTTGTGAAAACGTTTACTTTATCAGAGCGATACGATATGTTCATTATTTATAAAAAATAACAAGAACTCCTCAACGGGTAATATTGTATTTGGTATAGTATGTATAATAGTAGTTATAGTAATAATTATAACGCAGTTTGCTTTGTGAATTTATTAAATTATTCTGTAAGGCACGAGTGCCAAATTAAGTGTTTTTCAGACATGGCTAACCTGATAACTTGGCAGATGCTTTTGTCCGAAGTGCCTGTTTTCCGAATAAGTCAGAGATATTCGGGAAATTTCGAGATTCATTGATAAAGTTGGGTTATCCATTCAACGACGAGCATCGGAATTAATTGGTTGCCATTTTTATTTAGTATTGGCGTAAAGATAGGACTTTTAGTCCTGAATGTGTGGAAAGAGTCCCATCTCAGTCGTAGTTGAATTAGTACCGGTGAAACCTGTAAGTCTCAATCTGTAGAAAGAATCTCTCTATGTGCTCCGGGAGATAATGCATGATACGTTCCGTCCGACGTCCGTGTTTAGTAAAATTAAGTTGTACAGAATGTAAGCCTGAAGTTGATTTGACAACCTGTCACGCTAACCTACCAGTAACTATCGAAAGTTAACCTTGAATATCTCCAGTCACTCACATATATCTCTGGTTTGGAAGTTTAAGGGACAGTAATTAAAGCCCGAGTTAGTAAAACTGAACTTCTGTGCTGTATAGTTAGAGGAGCACCGGGAATATTCGGTAGATCTCATTAGGTGCTCCGGGAGGTAATGCATGATTCGTTCCGTCCGACGTCCGTGTTTAGTAAACGTAGTCAAGAAACTCTAACAAGGGACATTAGGAGCGAGTCTAAAGATATAGTACGCTCGCGATTAGAGAGTCAAATATACCGCCTGTCCCTGGACTGACCTCCTGTACTTGTGTCTGATTGCACTCCGTAACTGCGTACCACAGAAAATACCTACGGCACCGACCGCCTGCTGTAACACTGCCGCCTTAAGCATTAGTGACTAGAGTCATTAACCGCTTGCTGTAAATACCTGTAGTAGTGGCTGTCGTAACTAAGCTTTATTTCGAATCTCCACTTGCTTGATTGTGTAGATGCTTGTAGTAAACATTTGATGGTAATACCGTAGTAGTAGTAGTTTGCATAACTTAGCTGTGCTTGATATAACTGATCACCGCTTTTGCATTACATAATCTCTTGCTTGGTTTTCTTGGTTGCTTACTTGTAATATAGGTTAATATTTACGTTGTATTATAACATTGTGTATATATATTTTTTATTCTTTTGTGAAGCAGTCTTAAATAAATAGAGTAAGTACAGTTGAAAGTATGCCTTTTATTTAAAGCAAAGGTAGAAAAAAGTAAATCTGTTTGCACGCCGAGAATCATTTTCGGCAGGTAAGGTGACGTCCATTGCTGCACAACCGACAACCACACACACAGACCGCTTGGACATTCCGTTTCTTCACTGAGTTATCCTAACTTCTATCATACCGCTGATAGAATACAGTGGTGTTCCTACACCTTAAAACAGGAATTGGCGCTCGAGACAGTACCGTAATAAAAAGTTCAAAGTACCGCTGCTGTACTGGAGGGTGACAAAGTAATACGTCACATAAAATTTACATTCCGTACGTTGGATAACCCTGTACATCATAACTGCTTGAAGTATTGCCCTCCATTCTGCAGGCAAAGTTGCACCCATTTCTTCAAATTTTTAAAGATATTATGGAATACCGCTGGAGTAATTATTAGAGCGTGGCAAATCAGACGGCTCTCAGTACCGTCCTATGGGTTCCCGACAATTATGGGAAATAATGAAATAAGTAACATAGCTTACCGAGAACAATGGCTGAGATTTCGCATCAACGAGCATTCGCATGAACAACACAGTTTCTATGTTTTCTGTTGAAAAAGATCTCCTTTGTGGGATAAACACGTGTAAAGCGAAAAAACATTTCAACATTTATCGACGTAATATTTTCATTTAAAACTTTTTAAATCACTTGTAGGATGTTCCTCATTAATTGTAAGTTCCTAAAACTGATTTATATCCTGCATTTTTATGTAAAATATCATTATACCGATTACTCGCATACCAGGGTCATGTTTTGGAGTTTGTAATTTATTTTGTACATAATGAATTATATGTAAGGACTATTTTAATGAAAATGAAGAATTTTCTAATGGTCAAATACTGTCCAATACCACAGTATAGTTGTTGTGAATCACATGTGTTGCTGCTTCTACTTCAGGATTTTTTTAAATAGTTTTGGGCCTTGGAGATGGCTTTCGATTCATTAGGATTTAACTGTAGAATGAAATCCTTTTACTCGTTGAAAATACTCATGGTAGTGTCCATGCTGCTAGCCATGTCCCCTTACGCGTTAAAATAAGTTTCGGTGGAAGTTGTATGTCAGCACAAGCTAACTTAAAACTTGTAACACATTTAGAGGCTTTCACGAATATTTGCTTGGTATTTGCAATTAATGCATCAACTTCGGGATAAATTCGTCTAATTTCTTCAGTTACCTAAATGAAGCGTATGAACAAAGCAAGTTACGTGTATTAAATTGGGGTATACATTTTTCAGCAATTATTGTCCGGCTTTAACCATATATCGCGCTATTTTCATACTTAAACAGAAGGTAATTCAACTATTAAAATGTCTGATGAGGTCAAAAGAGCACTCACTTCTAGTTTATTTGTATCCAAGAATTCTTGGTATTAAGCTCGATCGAGTGTCGAGGGTCGGCTCCTCGGATCTACGACTGGAATCTCTTTCAAGCGACTTATCTAAGATACCTGCGGATGATCTTGCGAAAGCTGGATTATCCGCAAAAACTCCTGGGAAATTTAAACCCAGACTTGCAATTTATAACGCTGCTTCTAATCTTTCTTCTGACGAACTGCTTCAGGCGCTCATTTCTCAAAAATTTTCTAAAGACGAGTACTCATCAAAAATGATGTTCAATTTAAATTTAGGTTCGATCCAAGAGACAAGGGCTGGGTGCACTGGATTACTGAGGCCTCGCCGGAGGCGCGAGAATTGATTCTTGCCCAACCGAGGGTCTACCTCGAGTGGTCCTCATGCAGAGTGGATCCACGTCAGGTTTACCAGATATCACAAGTGCCAGAAGCTTGGCCATCATTCCAAAGATTGTCGTTCTACTGACGCGTTTTGCGCTCATGAAACGGATGAATGTTCTAACAAAAACACCTCTCCCAAATACATAAATTGCACAAGATTTGGATTTAAGGGTAATGTAATCGCTCAAGCTTCTTCAAATAAATGTCCCGCTTATATTAAGCGGTTGAAATCCTATACTTAAAATATTCATTACGGAACATATTCAGGTTAATCTCCACAATTTGAGAACTGCCACTTCCGAGATCCGCGTCGTCATAATCATTATTCAGGACATAATCATTATTCAGGAGTCTTAGGGTAGGCTCTTATTAAAATTTTCTTCTATTCCAGGCTTCGGCCTTAATAAAAAAGTCGCTCATGTTAAGCGCATAGGGTGAATTCTATCTTTAATTATTATCTTAAATTCAGGGCTTGATGCCCTTTTTACGCCAATTTTCCAACGAGTTTTTCACTACAGTTTCGGTGTCTTGTGACAATCTAGAGATCTATATCGTTTCAATCTATGCTCCGCCTGCGGGTGGCTGACGTGGTGCTCGGTGGGCTGGATGAAGTCTTGCTTGCCCCAAGAATCAGAAAGGTTGTCTTGGCTGGAGATTTTAACTTTAAAAATCCTATCGGGTTCTCCGATAGAAGGGACAAGCGGGGCGAATCTTTAATTGAATTTATCTTTGCTCATGATTTAGTGTTACACAATAAGGCTGATCAGCTGCACACTTTTCTTCTTTTAACGGAGAAAGTAACATAGACTTAACTTTGTCTACTGGTGGTTTGTCTACCTACATTCATGGCTGGCGAGTGATTTCTGATCTGGTTAACTCAGATCATAGGCATAATATTCTCATTATTCCTATCAATCCTATTTATATAAATACCAAATCCTTTCTGTTTACTAAAAATTTTAATCTGTCTAGCTTTTTGGGATCCATGCGCAAACTAGTAACAGGCCTGCTGGATATCGACTGGCGTCCGGGTGCCGGACGTGTAGACAGAGATCTAGGTTGGCAGAGATCAGAGGACGTCTTTACGCTTCTTATAGAGACAAACTTAGGACATATAAAAAAGCCATTAAGAGAGCCAAGCATGAGTCGTAGACTGCCTTTATCCGAAAGAATATGACGCCTGATCCATGGGGCTTCATTCAGAAATTCTTAACTGAGAAGGTGAAGTTACTATTGATACACAATCTACACTTAGTGCTGTGTTAAACAAATTATTCCTAACGATATGCCTGAAGAGAATGATGCGATACACATCGCAGTGCTATTTTCAGATATAAGTACAGACGATCCGAATATTGCCACTCAATTTAAAGTTGCGGAAACTGATATAGTGAAGGGACGTGCGGGGTAAGACGCGACATTAGGGCGGGAAATGTCTAACATATGACATCTTCCGTCTTTTACACCGCTTACATTAAAGCGAGAATGATGATTGTTGTTTTTGTTGACACGCGACCGAGGCGGAGTTTAGCTTACATGCTGGGATACTTAGGGCCGCACTTAATATTGTTACCAAATTGTTCTAGTAGTACTGATATATTGTAAGTATAATATTATAAGATAAATAATAATTATTTATTATATATTTAATATACCACAAAAAAATTGTTAAAAAATGTCACGATGAGAGTACTTGAATAAGTATGACAAGAAATGTCAAAAACGACAGCGGTAATTTTCGATAATTTGCACTAGTGTAAAATTATCGCAAGTAATACAAGTGTATTAATGAGTATCGGAAAATAAATTGGTTCGATTTATGAGAAACAAAATATGTTGCTTGAAAACCACACGAGCGTTTTAGCGCGACTGTGGTTTCCTAATAGCAACATATCTTGTTTCGAATAAGTGAACGATTTTGCGATAATCATTAATTAAACGAGTTGTGTTAAGATTATTTCTTAAAAAAAAATTAAATTACGTTCAAACCATTTAAATAATTATTTATCGTAAATGTTAATACTAAACTTACAATTAATTGTAATTATTAAACACACAATGACATTTAAGTTGATGTATGTATTAATTTGTTTTTGGTAACTATGAAAACAAGATCACAGTCGTAGTGATTTTCAATATTGATTAAAACTACCAATAACAAAGCGAAATACAAAAACGAAAACACATAGTTTTCGTTTATGAATACACATATTAGAATCAAATAAAAACGTTTATTTTCTTGAATGAAATAATCGCTGTAAATCGACGTTGATTGGTCAGAAAATTCAAAATAGAGATGCATGGTTGGATAAACATTAAAATTTGACAGAATAAGTGCATTGAAAATTATCGATAATTTGGGAAATCTGCATTAATGCAAGTTAATGCGAAAAGCACGAGTGCACGAAGTGCACCTGTGCTTTTCGCGCCTTAACTGGCACGAGTGCAAATTTCCCAAAAATAATCTATATTTTTTAAGACAGGAATTACATTTTATCAGTAAATTTCATGATCCCACCAAACATTTTTCTGAAATGTCACAATGACAGTTTATAATAATTGTTCAATTGCAAAAATTTTAATAATGCTTAAATAAATGTTAAAATTTTTGAATATTTGAAATTCTGTTATTTTATACACCTAAAAAAATACTTAATACCTAACTTGATAAACTTGACAAGAAATGTCAAAAGTGACAGCGGTAATTTTCAATAATCTGCACCAGTGCAAAATTATCACTGTATTTCGACGTTGATGGGTCGGTAAATTCAAAATAGAGATGCAACAATCAAATTTGGAAGGTGAATGAAATTTTCACGAAGTTAAATTATTTCCAAACATTTTTTCGAGGTCATGAATATTTTCGCCTGCGGCTGGGGATAATTTTCTTAAAATATTCATGACCGAGGAAAAATTTTTGGTTTTTAATTTAACCTCGAGTGATATTCTGTAAGAAAATTTCACACCGTTGCATGTAATTAAATAATGCCAGCATAATATGCTTTGAATGAATTTAAATGTCAAATTAAAAATATAATTTTCTACTAATTGTAGTAATTTAAACTAAAATAATATGAAAGAATTAACTATGCTAAATCTTATATATCTGTGTAGTTGCAGTTGGCAAAATACAGAGTTTTTAGCTCAATTGGTCATTATTTAAAAAAAAACATAACATAAGACTTACAAAATCTAATAAAAAGAACATATGCTTTTATTTTTAAATCTTTATTCTATATACTTATGACAAATATTATTATGTCAAAAAATTTTCTACAGGGTACCCCAGTAAAAAAAAAATTTCCAAAAAAAATACCTGAGTTGCCATGGTAACACTAGAGAAAACAAATATGTTATTGGTTAAAAAACACAGGTGTGAATTTTTCAATTAAATTCATTTCATTTCATTTTATTTAAATTGAAAACGATTTTATGTTCTTTTCACGTCTATTTTATAAAAACGATTGAAATCAGATAACAAATAATTGATTTAAGTCTATGGTTGACAGACAGATGAAGTTAAAAGATTGTTAAAAAATATGTACATGACTGATTCTTCAGTATCACAGGTCGCAAATTTGAAAATAAAAAACTGTTAAATATTTTTTAAATACACACTTACCGATTTTAGAGAATTAGCAATGAGAGAGGCGGTTTTACGATACGTTTTAGTGAGGTAGTGTGCAAATCTCTCATTCTCAGTTTCTTTGGATCCCAACTGCATAAATTCACCTTGGATTAGGTCTGTCAGTACCTGTTAAAAGAAATATATGGATTGTACTTTTTTGAAAAATATATTTAACTGCTTGTAGAGAACAAAATAATAAGAGGCATATTTTTTTTGAAATTTTGACAATTTAAGGTGGTTTCGTTGGTAGAAAGTAGACAATAAAAATTCGTATTTCGCTTATAGCTTTAAAATTGAGAATTTTTGAGAATATTCGAGAATATTATTTTTTTTAGGAAAATATAGATATTTTATGGAGAATGTATAAACTGGATTATATAATACATTAGGTACACCGATTAATTTAATTATCGCTGCAGTGGTGTCAAAATAATAACGTTTTATTTTAGTTAATGTAGGGGAATTACTAGAAAACTAAATATTGTCTAAATGTTTCTTGTGGTATTCTTTAAATTTTTCTTTTTCTTTCCTGTGGCTTACTACCACATAAATAATTCTTGGATATTTTTCCAATATCATATTTTGAGATTACCAAGAATTATTCAGGTGGTAGTAGGCCCCTAGAAAGAAAAAGAAAAAATTTAGTAGAATTCTGTTAATAAAAAAATAAAACTTTAGTTATCATTCTAATTCATATTATTTAATATAACAAACGTTAAATATATTAAGTTAATACATTTTTACATTAAAAAATAAAACAAAATAAAACAATTGCCTTATTCATGCTCCTCAATATCTGAAAAGGTTTCTATGCTCACACTTGCATTAGAATCATGGAGTGATATATTTTCATGTTCTGATGAAGGTGACTCATCGGCAGCATCACATATGTTCCTAGATACTACTGATAGATTAAATATACATACTAGATAGTTCCATCCCATGTTAAAATTTACCGCTCTAAAATCTGGACCCCAAAATTATTATATCGTTATGAACAGTGCATTTTTAGAATTGCATTAGTTTAGAAACTGTTAAGTAATATGTTAATATACCATTTTTATGCATTTGCTATGTCAAAATTCACAATATCGTAAATATGCGTTGTTCGTATCGATATAAAAATTTCGGTGTCCAAGATTTGGAGCGATGAATATTTACCTGAGAATAGATCTCGATGTATATTCAGTCTATGTAGTGCTCCTTCTTTTGGTTGCTCGATGACTTGATGACTTCCTTATAAGAGAAAGTTCTTTATTGAGTTTGAACTGCTGGCAACATTTTAGTCTCAGAAAAAGTATTTATAGAAATTCTTGGCTCTTTGAGAAATTTTGTATCGTGTACAATGTATAATAGTTTACCTTCTCTCCCTGTAGTCAATCGATTTTTTTCTTACAGTGCACGAAGGAGTAAGTACTAAATGATCTCTCAGTAGCTACTATTGAAACAGGTAAACCTACAATAGCTGCTAAATCTTTTAATTTTGTCTTAATACACATACTTTTCCACCAATTCATATTATCTGACCTCGTAACAGTTGCCAAATGAAACTAGTGCTCCACAAATGACTTTTGGCTAAATATTTTGTGAATTCCACAGAAAATATTCCTTTATATAATTATATAATCTTTGAACAAAACTTTGAGAAACATTCTCGAGAACATTCCCTAGAATATTCCCGAGAACATTTCCGTAAAATGTTTTGAAAGTTTCGGAAATATTCCTTTGTTCCTTCTGGGGGTGCGAATATTGTTACCGTAACTTACGCAATATTCGGGAATATTCGCTAGGAAATATTCGGCCCTCACAACACTAGGTGTGGGTATAAGTTCTTAGATAAAGATATTTATTTTTATCAGGTGCCTTAATTCAAAATATTATAATAATACATATATTTCCTCAACTCTGAAAGAACAAAAATATAATTTTTGAATATAACATCGAACAATACAAATGAATCATTTATTGAAAATTTTCACAGCTTGTCTCCAAATACTTAGGCATTCGTGTAGACCACATCGTAGTGATTTTGGGATTTTCTTTGTACTTTCGACTTTTAGAAAAAACTGCAAGAGCACTTTTTTGATATGGTTCATTGACGTTTCGAATACAAGATTTCAATTTTGCCACAGTGTGAATTTTTTGAAAGAACGCTGTATTAATAATTATCGAATAAATGTAGCCATTGTTCAAGTTAGCACTGAAAAATGTTTGTACATTAGCATCATAAATCCCAGGAAAATATAAACTACAAAAATCCGAAAAGTAATGTAATGTTATATATAAATTCGATTAAATTGTTACAAAACGAGTAATAAAAAATCTTTCTTTTTTTTTAATAGCGATAGTGCTAGTACTAGAGCCATTTGAAAAAAGCACATTTACTTAAATTTTTCGGGAAGAAAAATTAAAAAAATGTTAGAAAAAAATCTTTTTTATTAATTAAAAGCAAAGTTTACATAAATAGAACTGTAAATTTAGAATATTTAAAAAAGATAATTCGGCAGAACGTTCATCAGATAAGCCTCGATGTCAATGCTAATGTAAAAAATTTGTATACACGAAAAAATAAAGAAATCTATTTAGTATAGGAATCGATTTGACTGAACGAATTTTTGTTACTTACTTTGTAACGATTTTATCAAATTTATCGCACTGTATATGTATACACTTACTATATCAAAATATATTTAACATATATTTATTATGTATTTACGTTTTAATTTCGGTCACTGTATGTACTAAGTACACCTTGAGTATGTTCACGTGCGTGATATGCACTTTCCACTTTGGGTGACACATATACAAGTAAATTCTTAACTTCTAAAGCAAACTTGCAGCAATAACTTACCTGACTAAGAACTGAGGTAACATCATTGTTTCTTAGTTTGGCAATCATCATTGACGCTATTGCCAGAATAAAATCACCTGCCATGGTAACCTGTAACATAAATAAATCCTAAATAATTTATTAATAGTGGTTAAAATATAAATAATAATAACGGACAGGCAGAGGCAACTCCTATCTGAGAGATGTCGGCCGTGGGTAATTAAGACTAACCAGGCATTGAACACGGACGCTCTAAGTGGACGAGGGAACTACGGGATGACTTGATGACCTGCTACGAGCAGCGAACATGCGCGTAGGGGATGCATGGTCCGATTGCATGCACTGTGGTGCGTAATGCACCCAGAATCCCGCGCCTTCTCTTAGCATTTCTAAGAGATCAAACTGACGGAGTGCATTTACGTAACCTGCTCTGTGCAACAAGGATACTTCTTGCACAGGGTGGCAGGTTACGTAAATGCACTTCATCAGCTAGAAGAAATGCCAGCCACACTTTCAGCGCAGCAATTAGCAGTTGATGGGGAACAGCTCGTAAAGTATAGCGAAGTAGGCTTAAGGATGAGGGTAAGCCTTAATATCACGGTTATCTTAAAGCCACAAGACTTAGTAAGGATGGGCGCGGTCATCGATGAGGAACTTCCAGAAGATACAGACATCTGACATATTAAGCGTGTCGTGTACAATGCCGCGAAGCCACTCGTTCCCTGTGAGAGCATCATAGCAGCTGGATTAAGACGCCAACACCACACTCTAAATCTGACAGTGATGTATACCACCAAGCAACATTATTTTGATAGAATTGGAGGCAGGCGAGGAGTATGGAACAAAACATGTCCGTACGAAACCTTCGCGTCTTTTTCAAGAGCCACAGTGTATTGTCGATAACTTTTTAATCTGAATAACTTTCCTAACTGACATTTTGTTGTATCTTTTATAGAAAAGGTAATTTACCTAAAATAAAAGTAAAGTAGTATATGGACCACCCCTTGTGAAATCCAACGCCAAACCCGCGAATATGAATGCGGACCAACCAGAGACCGGAGACATAAAGTCGGCCATCTGTTTTATATGGATGACATTAAACTTTTTGCCTCCGGAGAGTGAGAACTACAAGCTGCTCTTAGGGTGGTCGAAGAATACACGCGGGAAATTGGTATGGAGTTCGGGTTGGACAAATGTGCAGTCGCTCACCTCAAGAGAGGACGATGCGAGGAATTCTCTGAAGATGCGCAGCTCGCAGACGGAAGCATCCTAAGACATCTGGATGCCGGAGAGACCTATATATATCTGGATGTGCAACAAAGGCACATTTAGGATATAAAACAAATAAAGGATACTCTCCGCGGCAAGTTCAGACACCATCTCCGAAAGATTTGGTCTTCCGAACGTTTGGGGAAGAACAAGGTGTCTGCGACTAACATGCTTGCCGTTCCTGTCCTGCTTTACTCCTTTGGAATAGTGAAGTGGACAATAAATAAGCTGCGCCAATGAGACAGAGATACCCGCAAGATGATGAATATTCACAGAAGTATTCATCCTAGATCGTGCGTTCCTCGTGTGTACCTTACACGTCAACTGGGAGGCCGAGGACTTTTGAGCCTAGAGTGTACGCATAGCAGAGTAGTATTGAGTATGGCATGTATCATCCTCAAGAGCACAGATCCCCTCTTGCGGTTTGTGAAGCATTATGAAACTGTAGGAGTGGAAGCAGGATTGCTCAAAGCAGCAAAAAGAGCCGCAGATGAACTCGGTCTCTCATTCGACATCAGGCGAAGAGGTCGGCGAGTTGCTGATGTAGAGTCAGTTACTGAGCTTCAGCCGAATTGCCTAAAAGCCCGAATCATAGCTGTTGAACAGGAAAAACTGTATCCACAGCACGTCGATAAACCCCAGCATGGTGTCTTCTATAAGAACATAGGAACGCTGAGTTCATCGACCGTTTATCGCACATACTATCTGCATATCCGTATACGCGATTTCGGCCTACATCCACCGACATAAAGCGGCGTTACGGGTGCTATACTATAATCTAAGATGCTCGTACGGGATAGACCAGACACCAGTGCTGCCTTACGCCCCTCGAGTCCATTGTCGAGAAAAAGAAATGCCAGATTTATTGGAACTCAAGGTGATGTATGTCATCGAGTTCTCGGCACCTGCGGAGAAAAACATCACCTTGGAGGAGGAGGAGAAACGGGCCAAATACTGCGATCTCCGGTACGAGCTCCAGGTGCTGTACCCAGGCTATTCGGTCAAAATGGTCGTCCTAATAATCAGTGTACTCGGAGGAATAAAGCCTACGCTCTCGGAACAGAAGACCATACCAGCCTGCCAAAAATCAGCCGAGTGACTGGCAGGCCAAATGCAGAAGACGGTCATTCTGGGTTCTCTCTGTGTTCTTAGAGCACACGATTCTGAAATCTACAATTACTAACCCTGCGGGATATGGGGATGAAAGGAAAATAAAAATAAAAATATTTAAAAATTTCATTAGTACTTAACCTCGTTTGTAAAGTTCAATAAATATTTTCATTTTGTTTTTATTTTCATAATAATTTTGTTAATCAGTGGACAGCATAAGTTCGCGACGAGCCATAATTTTCACTAGAATTAATTTTTTTGGTTCCGAGATAAGATTTCCAATAATTATTTGTAAGTTGAACATTAGAAATAAAGGCAAAAATTAAAATAAAACTGCTGACACCATATATGGATGTTAAAATAATTTCATTCTCTTTAAGTATTTTTTTTAGTCTTTTAGATGTGTTCGATTTATACAGACATACTTTCCAAGTAATTAAAAAATTATAAATTAATAAAAGGAACAATATTAATCATAACTCTTTTATTTCAATATACGTATTTCCAATAGGTTATGGACCCAGAATACGCCGGTTAATCGTTAAGTGACAATAATTTTAAAGTAAAAATCTTTTTGTTTGTGTTTGTGTTTTTAAAAGGTGTTTATAACAAATTGTTAGTGTTAAACTATTCGTCATTAAGTATAGTTTAAAAACAATAAAACATTTTAAAGTTAAAAGAAACGTTAAAGCTTTTGATGGCGAAAGATACAGTGTGTGAAAATTTAGAATAAGGGCATTATTAACTGAACTGGACGTGATTAAAGTGATCGATAATGAAATCCCAGAGATACTGACTGATGACTGGAATAAAACTAACCGAATTATCAAAAGTGTTATCGTGAAATATTTATTCTTTTCTTGGTTTTCCTAAGGAGGAAAGTACTGCGAAGGAAATTTTAAATAGTTTGGATGTCATCTACGAACGTAAAAGTCTCGCCACATAATTAGCCTTAAGAAAGAAATTGCTAGGATTAAAATTAGTTGGTAATAAACCTCTAATAAAATATTTTACGACTTTTGAAGATCTACTGGCAGAGTTGTTGGCAGCAGGTGCAAAATTTGAGGAAACTGACAAAATATCCTATTTATTGTTGACTCTCTCTACATCTTATGATGGTGTAATATTATCAGAAGATAACTTAACTTTGGTCTTCGTCAAAACTAGACTTCTTGATCATGAAGTAAAATTAAAAAATGAAAGACGTGATGCGAATGAAAAGTGCTTCAAGTCGATTTTAGAGATGCAGCCGTAAATAAAAATAATTTTGAGGGACAGAAACCATCAACAAATTTCCGTCATGGACAATATAAAGCACAAAACTTCAAATATATGTACAAGCCTTCTAGATCTAACATTAAGTGTCACCACTGTGGTCGAATGGGCCATATTAAAATGAATTGTTTTCATTTTAAAAGAGGGATTAAATATAAAAATGCTGAGAGAAAAAGAACTGTTCAAACTATACAAGTAACTCAACCATCGACAACAAATAATGGAAACTTTACTTTTGCTTTTATGGTTGGAGATTATTAGTATGAAAATGGGTATGAAAATGGTGAAAATATAATTACTTTTTTTCTGGAGTCTGGAGCATCTGATCATCTTTGTCAACCGAGACAATTTTACAAGCTTCATTAAACTGAAGAATCCACTGAACATCATGATCGCAAAAAATGGATCCATTTGTATCCCAAATTTGGAAAATAAATATAATTAATTACATCAGTATTTAAAAATTTCAATTCAAGCGAATACAATGAATAATAACTAATTGGTTAGTATATGCTCCGAATTAATAACTAACGGCTGAGACAGTAAATCTTAAATTTATTTAAAATTATACTGTAAATTCCAAATAGGAAACTATTTATACAGCAGAAAAACCTTGAATGTATCTTTTATATGTTTAATTAACTATGAATTGCTTGCGTGTGTGTACATATGTAACATCAACCAACAAAATCTACTTTTAAAAATATCTGATGTGGCCAGTACAATTTTCTTATACCAGTATATATAATCCTGATCTAAAAAAATCATTCTATTTAATTCTTCACTTACCTCAATTAAATTTTAATAACGTATCTTGAAATGTTTCATTAAAATTTTTAAATAATTAATTTTCAGCGTAGTTCAATACTGTCAATAATAATTCATATCATATATATTAATAATTTCTTATTATTGACATTGACAATTTTGTACCTAATCTAGACATTTCAAGTGTCAAACTGCTAAATTTGTCCTAACC
Source organism: Rhamnusium bicolor (assembly GCA_029963845.1). Taxonomy (NCBI): domain Eukaryota; kingdom Metazoa; phylum Arthropoda; class Insecta; order Coleoptera; family Cerambycidae; genus Rhamnusium; species Rhamnusium bicolor. The sequence continues at coordinate 31,908 of JANEYF010003659.1, forward strand.
CCACTTTATGAGGTCAAATGTGTAAAAAATTGCAGTTTACATTAGCTTTATTTAAGTACTTGGAAAATATATTTTATTGGCTTGATATAATAGACATGATTTATCATCTTTTATCAAGAATATATTTTTTGTAAAGACAAATACAAAAAAGCTTGGGTCCCGCTGGCCAATTTTGCTCATCACCGAATTTATCATTGTCCTTGGCTTTTAGAACATGTGCACCAAATTTGAAAGCATTATCTCAAAAGCTGTGGCTGCTATCGCGATACTACAGACATGCAGACAGATTTTTTCATAAAGTTATATTTTTTCATTATAATTCGTCGAGATTCGTCCAGAAATGTAATAAAACATTTTTAATATTTTTTCACGAAATTGTACCTTTTTTCTTCTTTCATTCATTGTGTCTCTTCTGGTGCTACCACATTTACCAAATTTAATGTGTCACCTAAAATGTTGTTGAACATCTTAATTGCCAAATTTCGGAAGTCTCCTATTAGTATTTTTTTGAGTTATCGTGGCCACATACAACACACATCCACACACACAATATACGAACCGACAGAGATCATTCGAAAAATAGTCAGAATGGATTCAGCAGGGTTCAGAACGTATATATCAATCAAAATCTTAAGGTCGAAAAGAATCACGATTACTATACTTATATTAGATATAAGAAAGTAAAAAGATATATAAAGATGCATTTTAGCATGTTTTATTATATTTATCTAAAAATACACACAAAAATAAAAATACACACGTTTTACTACACACGTTTTATTATCTTGTTCTAAGAACAACAAATTTAATTTGTATATAGACTGTCCATTTTATTAGGGCCAAACAGGATATCCCGCTTAATATCAATTATATAAAAATATTGCTTTACAGAAAATGTCTTTTTTCATGAACTACAACGTGGCTTAAGAACATTTAAAATCAGTGTGGCCGCATATCTTCGTTATTTGCAGAGATACGGAAACACTTTTTTGATGAAAATTTATGGCTGCAATAATTAATGAATATCTAAATTTACACAAAATCTGCTAATTTTTAAATATATTCTTGTGATAGGTATTAAGACAAAATAAACAAAATTGGCTGGAAATAATGCCCTTATACAGGGTGGGTCAAATTTTAATAGGGAAACTTAAAGAATCGATAGAATGCGCCGAAATAACTTATAACTGAAAATTCTTAGTTTTCGAGATAGAGGGCGCATTTCTCCGGACATAATTGAGATCTTGTTATGAAATTCAAAAGATGTAAGTTTCATACACTACGAACCATAGTTTTCATTTGTTAATTCCAAATTATATTAATGAAAAAATGCAAAACCATGTATTTTTTTTAAACGATTTCCAATTAACAGCTAACTGATAAGTAGGGGATGAATGAATCTGAAATGAGTTTAACTCGAAGACGTTGCATCCTATCAAAAAATATAAGAAATCTTTTTTTGTGCAATATAGTAAATGTCGAAAAAGAATGAAAAAATAGCTTAGGTCAGTATCGTTCCGCTGTTTTTTGGAAAGAATATCTTCGACATCCGCCACCGTCACACCTCTGGTTGAAATGGGGTGATGAAAATTATGGTAAGAAGTGTACTGATATACGCAATGTTCACTTTTCGAATTTGATAACAATATTTTAATTATTTCTGGAGAAATATGGGAAAAACTGAAAATAAATTAAAACTTCAACGCCCTCTATCTCGAAAACTAAGCAATTCTAGCTATAAATTTTATGATAAATCCATATTATTTTAGCATCTTTTACAGATTTTTTAAGTTTCCTGATTAAAATGTGACCCTCCCTGTATAGGGCATTTTTCAATTCCTCAATGTAATATCATGTCATATTTATTCATTAGAACTATTAAAATTTTCAACTTTTTTCCAATGAAGTAATAATATGTATATGATGGAACCATATAATTGCCAAATAAATTAGACTTAGGAAGTTCGGAGAGACGTATTTTTAAACCTAATACTATATTCCGAAAAACGCGTGATATAACAGTAATAAATTAAATTGTAATTTTGACAGTGTACTTACACATTAATTATTTAATTAATCTTTTGTATGGAAAACCGGCACAAATGAGCGGTCGTCAACCGCCGAAAATTATGTTGGCACCGAAGAGCGGCAATGAATTACATTATTTACGTATGTAATGTCGAATAGCGAAATATCGTTTGCGACCATGACTACTACCTGTTTGCTGTATGATCTTCTATTTAGTTTACAGCATTGCACGATGCAGTTCGAAAACACTTTACTTGCTACCTGTTGTGTGTACGGTGAGTATAGACATCTTTTATTTATTAGATATTTTCTGTTTAGTGTAGTGCGATAGTGGACGGAAATAATGGTGAGGCGGTCCGAGTCTTCAGAAAGTGATGGGTTGTGTATTGTTATGTAAAGTGTGTGACTGTCATATGTAAATCCAGTCCAATTATTAGTAAATGCGCTGTGACGATATATATATGTCGCCGAAAAAACACCAAACGTTGATTGGCAAAGACAAAAAAAGGCAGTGAAACAAGGAGGAACTGCTATGTAAAGAAGTTTACAAGGTAAATACTGTTTACTGTACCGTTTGCCCTGTTTTGTAGTCTGCTTCTGTTAATTACGTCATAACATCCAAATTCCCTAAGTCTACTGTTGAGTTAATAAGAGTTTTTAAGACGGCAGGTCATAGAGAAATTCCTTCATCATTTTAAGGGGCCTAGTCGGGAAAAAGCTTTGGATAGCTATGTCACTCTCTAGAAACTTTTTATACATACGCCGCTGAATAATTTTGCTCTTGACTATACCTTCACTGGACGTTTTATTCACCGACTTCACTGAGGTACGATTCACGATAGAGGTAACACTTCCTTGCTCCATTTGTAGTGACACAGATACTTATTTAGAAAATTTATTTCAACCAAATAGTACGGAATAAAAGTTTGAAACTTGCTGAGCATAATTATTATGAAGATTCATTCTAGAAGACATGTATGAATTTTACCTCGAATTTTATCGATTGATATCATAATTCAGGAGCTAATCATGTTCAAATTTCACTTATATTTACAGTATTAATTTTCCCTACATAAAGTGAAAATTAATTAAAATAGATATACATGTACCCTCTAGTACACTTTCAACTACTGATCCTCCAAATTTGGTGTAATTTGACCAACCGTATGGAAGAAATAAATTTTGAAAATTTACCTTACAAACACTGGTTCGATTAGCCCTCTTAATCGTTTATGGCAAATCCAGTGGCGCATCAGCGTCTTCGTTGCCTGTCGTTGCCAAAGTTCGCGATTATGCTGGTTGAGATATGTATAATAGCCATACTGCAGTTCAGATGTATAATTATATGCTAAGCTCTTGTGATAAGTTCCACGAATATGTGATGTTATTTATAACAATGGCACATACCTCATGTTCTGGCTCGCTTATTGTTTTATTTATTTTTTTTCTGTTTCCTGAAGCTGAACGTCCTCCCGCCTTCGAACCTCACGGGAGGAGCGCCAGCAAATTATCTACAGCCACTCCCCACATCCCGTAGGGTCAGTGACTGTAGATTCCAAAATCATGTGCCCTAAGCAGACGGAGAGAACACAGTATGACTGCCTTCTGCATTTGGCCTGCCAGCCACTCGTCTGAATTTTGGCAGGCCGGTATAGTCTTCAGTTCCGAAAGCAACGTAGACATTATCTCTCCGAGTACAACGATTTATTAGGACGACCATTTTTACCGAGTAGCCTAGGTACAGCACATGGAGCTCGTACCAGAGATCGCGATAGTTAGTCCGTTTCTCCTCCTTCTTCAAAGTGATGTTTTTCTCTGCAGGTGCCGAGAACTCGATGACATACATCACCTTGAGTTGATGGTCGAGGGAAGGACTGTCAGGCTTGTTGGCTTGGATTAGTCTGACCATCGGAAACGAGTAGTTCCAGCACATCCGGTATTTCTCGTTCTCGACAACGGACTCAATATTATCATTATTATCATTATTATTATCATAACCTTTGATGTGAAGATAACACTGACGTAGTTTTCCATGAAACACCAAAACACCATATACTGCACTCGACGCGCGTCGAGTGCAGTATATGGTGCTTCTATCAGTTTTTAAACAAATTTACTGGACACTATTCAGCTTCTCTGCTTTATTTAGATTCCTTCGTTGTCATCAAAACACGGAGAAAAGGAATTCTTATGTCGCAACGTACATTCCACTAAAGTAGATTATTCTAACATCCATTTTATTACCTAAAGTAAACACAAAAGCCACTATGTTTGATAAAAGTGACTATTTACTAATTCATTTGTTACCAGTTAGAAAATAAATATCTAATATTACCGACTACGTAATTATTAATATTAAAAGAAAATTTCTACCTTTTGATGATTCCACATAACATTTACACTGGGTTTACCACGTCTGAAGTCTGACTGGTCAATGACATCATCATGAACAAGGGAGGCTGTGTGGATCATTTCTGAAATCATCGCTACTTCCCTCTGCGACGTTAAAAGACCACTGAAAACAAAATCGAATATAAGTGACGCCTCTATTTTAAAATGTGTATTTAGAGAGACATTATCAAAAATGCATTTCCGCCACTCCAATTTTATGTATTTTTCATACACTTGACAAGAACTGATTCATCTCCAATTAGGTTTAAAGTATTATGTCGGCACGGAGACAAATACCTGAGCCAATACCCAGATTTGAGCTCAGGTGAAAAGCTGGGCATATCTCTATTTTTATCCATGTTCATTCTGTTTTTTTTTTTTGAGTTGCTTGTACTATTTTAATAATAATAGATAGGAAAAAAATGTATACCGCGTTTTCATGTTTCCACACTATATAGAAAAGCAGCGTTGTTCGAACTCGTATGTTCAGAGTAGAGGAGAGAGCATGGACTGCATACCCTGTGGCAAATTCCAGTCATATACAAATAGGACACTCACCGAGCTTGACCAAATGCTATTTAGTGTTTTGAGATGAAAGCACGGTATAACTTTATTATCGAAAATTTTATAAACTATATTTTTTATATGAAAAATAATTCCGATGTCGCTAATGGTTAATCGGAGTACCACTCTTCCAAGATGGCGGCTCAAGCACAACGGATTGAGCTTACGACATTTAGTATGTTTAATAGTACGTCTGAATGAACATATTTGCCATGTTTCAAAACTTTATCAGTTATTTCCTTCTATAATTTTTCCTATTTGACTGGATTATAACGTTAACGCTTACCAGCGACGGCTTGTCTGCCTCTAGTTTATATTGCAATGTTGCCTTCAGAGACCCATATCTAATAATTTAATATAATACATACTGTATGTCATATTGTGGAGCGCAGTAATATGCTTCTAATATAAAAAAACTACAAATGGATGTTGTTTTTAAGTCTATAACATCAAATATTAGTTTTGAGAGATTAATTAAACAATAAAAATGTTAAAAGAATAAATAGAAAAAAATAAATATATTATTTTTCAGATTGTCAGAATCGAGAGGAAAAAAAAACAAAAAAAAATTAAACATAACAACTTAAAAGGTCTCGATTATATTAAATATTGGAACTGATGTCTGTTTGCAACTTAGCAGTCTTAGTCGGGCAATTTTCTTTGTACATGCGAACTCATATCTGATCGTTTTTCATATCGAATCCGTTCGACATTAAAGATGATTTTATCGTGAAAATCATGGTCAACTTCCATTTGCTCTACAGCCCAGTTCTGCACAAAGCGTAGGTAGTCGTTTGGATTCAGCTCTAGTGTTAATTGCACCTTCTACGGATGGAGCCCGAGATATTTTCTCAGAATTCGTCAAGTTGACATATGAGACAGACCCAGTTCTTGTGAACGACGGTTACTGACAAATTCGGTCTCTCGTGTACACAGTCACGGACGGCAACAATATTCTCGATGGAACGGACATTTAGACGACGTCTGGATGTTTGCACATCCGCAACTAAATGAGTCTCATTGATTTTTTAACAATGCGTTAGATAGTACTCTTGTCAGGATGATTATGTGAACCGTACAACTTATATAGTGTATGAAATGTCTTCATAAGCGAACGTGACTTTTGAAAATTAAGGCGAAGATACCGAACGTTCATTAATCGTGTACCTTTCCATGATTAAATGTAAAGATTTACTTCACACCACTGTCAAATTTGACAATGACAACTTAGGCACAATGACAAATCATAGCCTACCCGCTCTTATTGGTAAACCCTTTAGTTTTCACCAGTTTCATTTTCTTTGAACAAGAAGGACCTGTAGTTCCATCCTCTTTTACTGTTTGGAGTTACTCAGTGTCTTTATCTTGTACCCAGTTTGAATTTTCTATTGCTCAATATTTGCAATTCTAACGATTTACTGTAAAGGCAGCCTCATCCGAAAATAAATATATTTACAATTCGGTCATTATTGTTACACAATTCTTGCATCTGTTCAAAAAACTGATTTCGCCGATCGAAGTCGTCTTGGTTTAGGGTGTCTACTATATCTAAATCTATTCCCTAACTTTTCCAGGTTTTTAGGTAATATTTTTAAAAATTCCAGTATTTGTTCTCTAATATATCAATTCGACCACTAACAGTCACTATTTTCGTAAATCAATTTTATTATAACGTAGGTAGGTTAATCCCATATGAGTAATTATTCATGATAAGGCAAACAGAAAAATTCTTATAAAATTCCTTTTATTAGTGTGACCGGTTTCGTGAACAAGTAAATTACTTCACATCTTCAGATTAATTTTAATTTTGACTACCCTGGTTTTTATTTATAAAAATTCCTGTGTCTGAAGATGTGAAGTAATTTACTTGTACACGAAACCGGTCACACTAATAAAAGGAATTTTATGAGAATTTTTCTGTTTGCCTTATCATCAATTTTATTATGTATGAAATATGCAATAGATTAGATTTTATGTGGTTCCCACTTTAGTAAATATTGTGAAAACCTGCTCCAAATGTCGTAACCTTTGGCAGATTAGGACTTGATTAGGCATGAGCAAAGTATATGTTCTGCGGTTTCCGCTTCATCTGCACAGAAGCAACATATGTTGCTTTCAGCTTTGCCCATTTTTTTGAGATGGTGTCTCACTAGGCAATGACCTGTGAGACGACCTGTTAGTATCTTAAACTCTGGTTTGCCGAATTTGAGTAGCTCTCTAAGTCTTTTTTACGAGTAGTATAAACTTCTTCGCTTGTCTTTGACCTGGAGTTAACTTCCAGTAGGATGATTTACATTGCGTTTCCCATTTTCTGTCCTCGACTGTTGTGTGGCTTCTAGATATTCCACAAAACGGTTCTAGTCCGATGAATGATGATACTGCACCTTTCCTCGCAAGGCTATCAGTAATCTCATTCCCTTCTACTCCTTCATGCCGTGGCACCCACATCACTTGTTTTCCTTGTCAGTTGTTTTACTGTTTGTAGACATTACCAGGCTATGTTAAACTTACAAATAAAGGAACTTAAAGCTTTAAGTGCTGTCTGAGAGGATATGGTTTCTTGCTCCTCATGTACCTTTTTTTAATGTATTCTCGAGTACAGATTTTTATGGAGTGAATTTCCGCCTGAAAGATGGTGAGTGCCCTAAGGCTTCTGATAGCGTACATCTACAATAACAAACCACCTATTTAACAGTTGATAAATATCTTTTTTCTCATCAATAAAAATAAATATATCTGAAATTTTAACAGAAAATATAAATATAATGTAACAAGACTTTTGTAGTGTCAATTTCCTCATAGACTGATTTTATATTTCTCCTGTTCTTGACACAATTCTTCCTTTTTCTTTTTCCGGTTTTTCAATCTGCTGCAGAGCCTTTTTCTTTCTTTTACTCTTCACCTCCTCATTTATTTTCCTCAAGGCCTCTTTCCACTTACTATTGGAATTTCTTATATACTGAAGGACAGATTTATTTATCTTAAATTATTCATTACCATCAATATTTATGATAGTGTCATAAATTATCCTGCGGGCTATCAATAGAGTTGGCAAGTCATCCGGCTATTCAGTGGTGCAACAGCAGGTAGATAGATATCTGATGAGGCAATGACTGGCTGACAGAAAAATCGAATAGAGCCGCGAGACTAGTCCATTGTTGTATGTCGTAGCGTTTACACTCTAATTTATTCCTCTCCGTTTTATTTTATGTTGTATTGTTGATAATTTTATTTGTTGTATGTTATTGTTGTTATTAATTTAATAATAAATATGTCAGACGTACGCAAGGGTAAAAAAACCGTCATATGCTGACAAAGTGAATAAATTTATCAGTGATTTCTCGGATTTATTCTATAATGGTGTTACAATAATTTGTAAGGTGTGCGAGACAGATCTGATGTGCTGAGGTAAATATAATTGTAGACGTCAGGTAAATACTGTGCAGTATAAAAATAAAAAAAATTAGGTGCCTTTAAAAACACAGTTTATGTTCGATTTACTGTTAATGCTGATTGCCTGTGATGTTCCGCTGCACGTACTCGATAAACAACCATTTCGGGAGTTCTGGAATGAATACAATCCCCAGGTGACATTACCAAGTCGCGCAATATTGCGTAACTATGTACCAACTGTACGCGAAGACATTGTAAATAAGATCAAATGTGTATTAAAAAATACACGGCTGTAGTTGTGTTGACGAGACGGTCGTAAATAAAATTCTACTGTAAATGTTATAGTACGTGAACTGGACCCTCTTAAAACGATATTTCCACTATTACTAGCTGGCAAAAGACTAACTGTGTACTGGCAAAAAAAATTACGCGGGTGATGCTGGAGACGTTAGAAAAATTTGATTTGTCAACAAGTCAAGTGTTGATGTTTGTGACCGATGGTGCCACGACAATGCGTTTGGTGGGCCGTTCTCTTCAAGAACACGGTTGTAGGTTGGTACATGTTACATGTAAAGTGCATGCTTTACATCTTGTGGCAGAAACTATTCGACAAGGTTTTCCAGAGAGGTAGATGCATTAATAGCAAGTATAAAAAAGTGTTCCTTAAATCTCCTAAACGTCTTCGCGCATTTCGCAGCAAGTGTCTCGGTATTCCCGAACCCCCACTGCCGATTCTTACACTTAGGGAACATGGTTGAAGGCAGATTTTTATTATACTGAACATTTACAACAAATAAAAACTGTGACACTACAATTCAATTCTGACGAGGCTGCAGCTATTAATGAGAGCCAGACAAAATTCGAAGATATTTCCATTGAAACATCTTTAAAAACTATTAACAAGAACTATAAAAGACTACATGACGCCATAGAAAACTTACAAAACAGTGCGTTGTCGTTAGTGAAGTCACTGCAAATAGTGGACAAAGTAAATCGACTGCTACACTCTATAGGTGACGCAAAAAATGATCACGTTAGAGAAAAGTTCGCACGAGTGTTAAAGGAAGACACCGGTTTTACCAGATTAAGATAAATTTGGTGGTACTGATGGTGCAACCACCAGATCCGTTAAGCGAGTTCAAAAACTATTTTAAGTATGCCTGTATTACTTCAATAGATGTCGAACGGTTGTTCTCAAAATATAAGCATATTTTTTCACCACAGTGAACATCACTCACGGAGACAACCATAGAAACATACCTTGTAATGAAGTGATTTTGTTTATAGAATTAAATTAGGTGGCTAGGTGCTGTTTGTTTGTTTCGAGTGATATTTTAAACATTGTAGTACTGCGCTCTTAATAGTAGTATTGTCAGTTGCTCATTAATAATAGTATAATTGTTAATTATAAGATAAGTCATGTTGATCTGTTTGTGTAGACATTCCGAATATGCCGAGTTGCAGGCAGTACGTGGACCGCGAAACGCGAAGCGCGCATATTGCCCCCGGCACTCCTACGCCCGCCCTACCGTGAACGATCCCAAGGCTGGAAACAATTAAATCAGTTCCCGACTGGCCACCAACCGAAGCACCACGCCGACTAGCACAGTAAGTAATCTCGTGAGTATAGAGGTATATAGGTATTTAAATTTAATGCGGAATTATTCTAAGTCCGTAAACAGGTGACGTAGTTGCAATATTCCGCGCATGCCTACCGCGTCCTCCTACTTCTGCTTTTAGCAGTGTTTAGTAGCGTGAGGATTTTTCAGACAAGTTAGTTCCCGTCTGACTGCCAACCGAAGAACCACGCCGACCAGCACGGTAAGTAATTTTGTGAGTATAGAGGTACACAGGTATATAAATTTAATTGCGAATTTTTCTAAGTCGGTACAAGATGACGTAGTCGCAATATTCCGCGCATGACTACCGCGCCCTCCTACTTCTGCTTTTGGCAGAGTTTAGTAGCTTGAGGATTTTTCAAACAAGTCAGTTACCGTTTAGCTGCTGACTGAAGAACCACGCCGACCAGCATAGTAAGTAATCTTGTTGTGAGTATAAAGGTATAGGTTTTACTTAAATTGAATTCGGGTAACGTATTGCTATAATCCGCGCATGACTACCGCGTCTCATCCTACTTCTGCTTTTGGCAGAGTTTAGTAGCTTGAGGATTTTTCAGAGCATCGAGGACAGTACGTTGCTGCCGCCAGTACCGACCAGACGTGCCGACACCGACCGCTCCAGAGAGGAAGCAGCCCAGGATACGGAAGTAGGTAGCAAGGTTTGATAAAGGTTTGGTAAATACTCGGTATTACTTGGCTGGTGAGTACTTTTCGGACCTTGTTTAGAGTTTGTGAACCGCGAGCGCTAAGACGTATCCGCCTCATAACCTTCCATAGAACGGGAGAGCGGCCGAAGGTTGGAACCAGAACCGCGATATACCGCGTGCCTTCCAGGCCACCTGAGCACGTAAAAATTCTGTAGGATGATTTGGAGGTACTATCTTTTGCCACCGCGTGTCCTCTAGGCCACCTGAGCACGTAAAAATTCTGCAGGGTGACTTGGAGGTATCGTCCGTAACCGCGGGTCCGCCGGGCTACCTGAGCACGTAAAAATTCTGCAGGGTAGCCTGGAGTTTGACCTTACCGTAGTCGTCTTAAATTTGCAACTGTTAGGCTTGCCACTCCTTCCCCCCAACCGTAACCACGTTATACCGCGTGTCCTCCAGGCCGCCTGAGCACGTCAGGGTGCCTTGGAGGTACTATATTTGGCATATCATAAGTCCGGAACCATCCATCAGCCAAGTTATAGTAAATAACCGCCATAGATAGTTTTAGTGTGCTTGTATTGGCGCTTGCTTCCCCTCCTGGTATCCGTCCGCCGTCTGCTTATGGCCGATTAATTATTGCTGGTTACCTTTTTCACCGCTTAATTCACCGTATTACCGTGTCGCACCGCTTGTACGCTCGCTTACCATCTCCGCCCGCCAGTAATTAAGACCATTTGTAGTATAAGTTGTAGTTACTAAGGTGTATATAAAGTGTAAATAATAATTAGTGGGTAGAATAAATGTAAATAGATTGAATAAGAGTCGTTTCATTAACTGTAGTGTGTAAGTTACCTTTTTCCCGACCCCTGGCTTATCCGTTTCTTCACTGTAGTTGCCCGGCCTCTATCGTACCGCCGATAGAGTAAAGTGGTGTTTCTGCACTCTAAACAGAAACTGGCGCCCGTGATATCCGTATCGTGAGCACCGCCGTAGTGTTGGGCGTCAAAATGACACTTCTGCCCTTGTGTAGAGCAGGGAGGTACGGCACAACCTGATGCTGCAAAGTTTTTACAGATCTTCTCCAGTTTGTGATAACCGAGTTAGTTCATTAAGCTAGTTAAGAGGATAATGTGCATACATTGCTATAAATTGTAACAGTTTGCTTTTGTTACTAGTTAATTTCTTTTTTACGCTTATTATGATACGTACGCCTATGTCTCGCCACAAATTTCTGCCAACTCTAGTTATCAAAGAACTTCTTTTAAATTTTCTATTAAGCACTCTTTGTTTACCGAAACAACGAATGTGTTGCCATGAGACAATATTAAAATAATGTAAAAATAATGTAAATATTTCTAAAAATAAAAAAATTTAGGTGTAGCTGTGAAATTTCCTGAAATTTCCAGGTTTTCCCTGACTAAAATAAATTCCCTGACAATTCCAGGTTTTCCAGGTTATTAGATAACCTGGTTTAGTTCATGCAACAGTAGAATTTCGTATGGTTGGAATTTTATTTGTACTACTGTCTGATGTACAGCCGGTTTGTTTTAAGAAATTGACTGACGTTTGTGAGGGGCATGGTTTAACTTACAATGACTTATCTCCTATATCATGTCCATTAACAGTTGTTTATTGCTGTCAGCATTGCATTATTAATAAATTTTTTATAGTATCTTTTGCTAAACTTTTACACCGGGATATAAATATTAAGGAGTATTTTGAAAATGAACGTTCTACATCCAAAGATGAAATATTTACATATGCATAATATCGTCACTTGCACGTCCATCATAGGCATTTAATATTACGTAATTTGCCAATATCCGGATTTTTATTTAAAACATCTTTAAATTTCTCGGAAACAAAAACACCAGGGTCATCTGTTAACATCTGTAATGTCATATTTACACTGTTCACTATATCAAAAGATTCAAATAAAAATAACCAGTTGACCTGTAATTTTTCCAAGTAAATCGTGTTTGACGTGTGCGTTGCTAAAGTGCACCTGACTTGCCTTAATACAACTGGATTATTGGGGACTGAATTTCAATATTGCGAATATAACTGTCAAAATGTTTATGATAATAAAAAAGTCGTTTAAAGTCATACCCCATCTCATTATTACAGGTTGTGGTGGTTCGGGAATTTGTGGGCATACTTTGCAAAATTCTTGAATCCATTAGTCGACCACATTTTTTTTATATTTACGATTAACTTGTCGACATCGGGATAGTTATTTCGAACTTTTTCTGCTACATTATGGAAAGCGTGTAGTAAACAGGACACCTTTTTTTAGTGATGCAACTACTTTAAGCATAATGTGCAGCACCATCAGTCACTAACATTAAAACATTGTGTTTCTGTATATTAAATTTATTCATTGCTGTCCGTACAAGATGTTCACTTGCGTCTGAATTATTTTTCCCATCTTTTACTGGCTAGCAAATATCTTACACTCAGACGGGTTGGGGTTGTTTGGATGTAAAATACCCACTAACACATTTTCAACTTTATTGTTTCTTGCATCAGTGGTTTCGTCAACGGTTATCCATATGTGTTCATCACGCACTACACACTTTATATTATGTTCTTTATTAGTTCTTTAACATGGAAAAAAATTGTCGTCCTATTTGTTTTCTAGTAGGTAACGACCAGCCCGAATTATAATTTTAATAGATCAGGAGAGTCAGCATCCATTATTCTTAATAAGGCCAATGAGTAATGATTGTTTAACCATACATTAAAAAATGGAACTACAGGAAAATTGCGGACAATAAAATAAAATGACGAGAAAAACTTATATCCTATCAAACATGTAACTATATTAGTTTAAACTATTGAGAGACTGAAGTTAGTAGAGAATGTGAAAATATATTTTTCGTTATAATGCGGCCTCACTTTACAACAGCTCGGTCACTACGATTTTGGGCATAGGATTCTTTCTTAATTTTCTTCCAGGCTTCCTCTTTTTCTCGCCATGTCACTCCGTCGGTTTTCCTGCATTCAATAATGTCTAAACTTTTTTATAATATTTAAACATAACCATATTTAAAATTTTAAATTATGTTCCGTAAGCCAACTTGCTGTTTTGGCGTTCCGTAAACTACAAATTGCTGAAAGTCTGATTACTTATGGATGGTTTAAGGTACGCCATTCTTGAAAAACACGGTACTTTAGCTGTCACCAAAACTACCGACGTTTTTAGTCGGTAATGTTGGTAAGTTTCGCGGGAATTTATTTCATTCTGTCATGTTATTTTATTTTTGTCCACAATTTAATCAGATATTTTTAAGGTAAGACGATGTAAATTGTAAATAATCTGTATACTTTACACTTAAAACGGATGACAGCACATAAATATTGACATTGACAAGTGAAACCGTGACCGATAAAAGAAATATATTACTAGTATTCCCTAAATATAATTAATCAATGAAATACGTTCCACAGCTTAGTTAAACCAAACGCGGTGCAACGCGCACAAATTCAAACGGAGCTTTTGTTTAAACTCAAATTTGTAAAGCCGAGGGTTTAAGCCGAACTCGTACAAATGGCCATAGGACTCGTAATGGAAAGTTCTTAAATAATAAGGTTGATTTAATTTGACTAAATACACAAGCATTTTTGTTTACACAAAAATGGCAAACAAATATCCATTCTCATATTCTTGATTATGTAATAATTTTAAATACGTTTTTTTGGTTACCTAATTTTTCAATTAAATAATTTGGATGTTTTACTTTTTAATTATCATTATTTTCTAGAAATTGGATGTTATACATTTACAAACAACATCCCTCTGTAGTTTTCATTTATTAGGTTCATAGTTATTATTGTGCTCCACATTATTATTATTATTTTTTGTTGAATAGAAAATTGAAGACTATCGAAAATGGTTCCATTTAAAAATACCTCGATAGCGTCATTATGAAAACTGTGATGTTATTTTTAAATTTTCCATACCAAAGATGCTCAACTGAAATTATAAACCAATGTCCGAGATTTTTTTCGATAACCTTGTACCAGGAGAAAATACTTTTGTAACACACTGCATGTTTCTGTTATTCAGTAAACCTAGGATGTGCGTGCCAATTTCTCGTGATAAAAGTACGAAGAACAATATCGTTACATTGCATTGTAATAAATCTTAGGAATCACAAATTTGATCTGGTAAAAGCTCAATTTTGCTTATGTGCGTCTGTATTACAAAATGATCATAACAGCTGAATCTATTAGTACATATTATGTTTGTTGCTTCCTCCTTCATCATTTCCTCATTTTAATGATAAAATGGCCGCACAAAATTGAGTTGGCAAGTTGTGTGGCTATTCAGTGGTGCAACAACAGGTGGATAGATACCTATCTGGTGTGGAATTGACCGGATGGCGGACAAATCGAAGCGAATCGCGAGACTAGTCCATGGTTGTATGTCGTAGTGTTTACACGCTAATTTATTCCTCTCCGTTGTATTTTATGTTGTTGTATTGTTGATAATGTTATTTGTTATATTTTATTTTGATATTAATTTAATAATAACATATGTCACACGTGCGCAAGTGTAAAAATGGCCATACGCTGACAAAGTGAATAAGTTTATCAGTGAATTCTTGGATTTATTCTATAATGGTGCTACAATAATTTGTAAGATGTGCGAGACAGACCTAATATGCTGGGATAAATATGATTGTAGACGTCACGTAAATACTGTGCAGCATAAAACTAAAAGAAATTGCGTGCCTTCGAAAACACAGCTTGTGTTCGATTTACTGTTAATGCTGATTGCCTGTGATGTTCCGCTGCACATACTCGATAAACAACCATTTCGGTAGTTCTGGAATAAATACAATTACCAGATGTTACCAAGTCGCACTACGTTACGTAACTATGTACCAACTGTACGCGAAGACATTGTAATAAGATCAAATGTGTATTAAAAAATACACGGCTGTGGTTATGTGTGGACGAGTCGACAGATCGTAAAAAAAATTATTGTAAATGTTATAGTACGCCCAATGGGAACACATTGTTGTTTAAACGTTTATATAACATTAATTAACGTTTGTGCAACGTTAATTAACGTTACATAAATGTTTAAACAACAATGTGTTTCCATTGAGCATGTACTGGACCCTCTTAAACCAACATTTCCACTATTACTAGCTGGCAAAAGACTAACTGAGTGTACTGGCAAAACAATTACGCGGGTGGTGCTGGAGATGTTAGAAAAATTTGATGTCAACAAGTCAAGTGTTGATGTTTGTCACCGATGGTGCCGCGACAATGCCTTTGATGGGCCGTTCTCTTCAAGAACACGGCTGTAGGTTGATACATGTTACGAGTAAAGTGCAAGCTTTACATCTTATGGCAGAAACTGTTCGACAAGGTTTTCCAGAGGTAGATGCATTAAAAAGTGTTCCTTAAACGTCTTCGCGTATTTCACAGCAAGTGTCCCGGTATTCCCGAACCATCACAGCCGATTCTTACACGTTGGGGAACATGGTTGAAGGCAGCTTTTTATTATGCTGAATATTTACAACAAATAAAAACTGTGATATTACAATTCAACCCTGACAAGGCTGCAGCTATTAAGGAGAACTAGACAAAATTCGAAGATATTTCCGTTGAAACAGCTTTAAAAACTATTCACAAGAACTATAAAAGACCACATGACGCCATACAAAACTTATAAAACAGTGCGTTGTCGTTAGTGGAGTCACTGCAAATAGTGGATGAAGTAAATCGACTGATACACTCTATAGGTGACGCAAAAAAATGAGCCCGTTTGAGAAAAAGTCACACGTGTATTAAAGCAAAACACCGGTTTTACCAGATTAAGACAAATTTGTGGTGGTACTGATGGTGCAACCTCAGATCCGTTAAGTGCGTTCAAAGACTATTTTAAATATGCTTGTACTACATCAATAGATGTCGAACGGTCGTTCTCAAAATATAAACAAATTTTTTCACCACAGTGAATATCACTCGCGGAGACAACCATAGACACATACCTGATGCTGCAAAGTTTTTACAAATCTTCTCCAATTTGTGATAACCAAGCTAGTTCATTAAGCTAGTTAAGAGGGTGAGTTGTGCATACATTGTTATAAATTGTAATAGTTTATTACTTTTGTTACTGTTAATTTCTTTTATTACGCTTATTATGATGCATACGCCTATGTCCCTCCGCACATTTCTGCCAACTCTATTTATGACACAAGTACGAATAATGCAATTTTTGGTACGATTGCGGAAAATTGCCGGACCAGGCGCAACATAGTTCGGCAATCGTATGAGTACGAAAAACATTTTCGTCCGTGTGTTACACACTATTTTTTTATTCGATTGTAAGAAGAACATAGTAAAATTTATTTATCATATTAATTTTAATTGAAATATTTTATCGTAATCATCTTCGCATCACTTTGACACAATCTAATAATAACTGATAAGACTATCATAACATTTTGTTTCATTTGTTTGTATATTGACCATTATTTTTTTTGAAATCGCTCAAGAATATCTACTTTCTCGGCGCATTTCAGATCCCAAAATGGGCCACTCTAGTATTTTAGTACGTTGCTAAGCAACCATCATAAAACAGTACGAGAAAATTACTGTTTCGACCTAAGCCGGGAAAGTAATTCCCGTACAGGTTTTTAATATATATTTTAGAGAGTGTTACTAACCCTGGTAGAGTCCCAAATACCTGGACATCATCACTGTCCATTTTAAATATTTTTTTAGCACTTACAAGTATTAAAGTGAAATAATCACTGAATTTTACTTTTATCATAATAATAAATAAACAGTGATTGTCAAGGAAACGATTTCATAAACAATTAGACTAATGAAAAAAATGTTATGCATTAATAAAAATTCCTTAATTTATAATAATATTGATTGCGATTTCAAAAAAAAAAATTATGTGTACCTCATAGTAAAAGCACATTCCCGGAATTCAATGTTTGTGGGCCTCGGCCAACAACTTACATCGTCGTCCGGGAGTGTCCTAGGACGAAAAGTACTTTTTGGCCTGAAAATGTAATCGCCTAGCAACGATAACAAAATAGTAGTTTACGTAATAAGTATGCAAAATAAGTGTTTAACGGACGAATCGTAATGTTTCCGGATGAGGCGTCAGCCAACTCCGTAATATGAAGATGAGTCCGCTAAAGCCATTTGCGTACGTATTGCATAAAATGTTTTTTGTCTTAGCTTGTCTTGCATTATAATATTCATTTTCAATTGCCATCAATACGGTAGTGTATTAGAAGGCCGTATGAAAATGAACATGGAAACCGCTTGTTTATTAACGATGCGTTTGTCAAACACTAAATTTTATTATATTCACATTTTTAATATTTAATATTTCAACGATAGGTGTCGAAATTAATGTTGAGTCAGAAATGACACAAATCATCAGTGTCGACCTCTAACATGACAACTACTAAAGGAGCCTTTATTACACAAGGAGCCGTTGCTTCAACATCCTCTTCTGAAAATGTTTCTTTTCAGGCGATATCTTCAAATATGCTACAGACTACTATCATTTTTATATTTCTAAATAGTGTTTCTTTTTCATTTATATTTGCCATATAAAATGAATGAATAAATGAATAAACATACAAAATTCAATATAATTATAAGTTTTCTGAATAACCAAATTTGAATCTGCTAAAGTGTTGCAATGACGATTTTAGGTACAAGCCGCTAAAATAGCATTTTGCGGATCCTAAACAATTTCCAAAATTACTATTTTGGAGAGCGTATCCAAAAAAGTAATATCTATTATAAAAAGAGGACGTTTATGTCCAAATATAAATCCAACAAACGTCACTTTTCAATACAATTGACAAAAAAATGTTTATTTTTCGGTTGTATTGAAAAGTGACGGCTACTTTTCCAGGCCGAAAAGTACTTTTTGGGCGGTAAACAATTATGAGCAAAATGAAACAAACTATCATGATGTTACGCCGCTGGACTGTGTAGACTAGAAATATGGGACTAGAATTGTACGAGAAGGGCCGGGAATGTTCTGACCGCGTGAATGGATGTATATATAAGGAGTACGGTGGGCCGAGAAATTAGTCTTAGGTTGAATGTGAACGAGTAAAGAAGGAATAAGATAGAGACATAAGTGTTTAATTGTGATTATAGTTAAGACAGTCATTAATCTATTTTTGATAATTTATTAATTACTTAATAAAGTAGCGAGTAAGTGTTGCCTGGACTTTCAATCAACGAATCTACTATTTAAGGTGTTTGTGAGAATAGCAAACACGTGACAATATTCTTATTTGATTATGTCAAAGTGACGTGAAGTCGATTACTATCAGATTTTTCAATTAAAATAAATACAATTAATAAAAATTTCTTATTTTCTTCTTACATTCGAATAAAAGAATAGTATATGACACACGGACGAAAATGTTTTTCATACTCGTAGGGTTGCTGAACTCGGCAATTTTCCGTAATCATACTAAAAACTGCATTTTTCGTCCTTGTGTCATAAATAACTATTATTATAAAAGCATCCTATTATTGTTTATAACAATGTTTATTTTAATACTCGAAACGAATATTTTGCCAAGTAAGGTAAGCTAAATTTATTAAGAGTCTATATCAGATGCAAGTGAAATATAGTCTCGATTTTACCACACCCCGCGCAGGCCACGGTGCATATATACAGCCAAACCGAAATTATCGCGGCGAATGTCGAAGGTGGCCGATGTTCTAGTTACAGAACGGCATAGTGGAACATTTCAGATCGGGAGATGTTGAATTATCAGAGGCGGAGTACCAGAGGTTTCGTACGACATAAACCGACGAAAAAGTTGTATTGCGCCAAGCTTATAAGCTAAGCAGTAGCTAACCTTACCCCCCCATGCGTCCTTGTCCTGCAATTAATATGTAAAAACAATAAAAAAAAACCCGAAATTATTTTATTTACTTTGTTTAAAAATAGCTAAAGAACTAAACAACAAAATAATTAAATCGTTAATCTACAAAAAAAATTTCCGTTTTACCGTTTCTTATTAATGCATAGTAGGTATTATTTTTAAAATTTTTCCTATAAAATGGAAGTATCAATGGGTGTCATATCATTCAACTCAGAATGGAAAAGGCGATGAAATAATATGAAAAATATGTTTGTGTTATTTTAAATTTAAACTCCAATATTTTTATCAAATATGAAAGATTATGATGATGTTACATATATTGCTGATTTCAGAAAGAAATTTTTTAAATTGAGCCGAATATACAGGATATATCATTTAGAATAAAAAAAATTAAGGCAATTTCCGGTCAAACCGGAAGTAAAAGATATGTATGTGACGCGCATATTTAATCAGTATTCGGAATGTCATATGTCCATTTCCGCATATTAATGCGGGGTGTAATTTTTTTATTTTTCAGTTTTTCGGCATTTTCTTTTTATTTGACATTCAATTGTTTTTAATTTTCGGATTCCATAGAAAAATAACATAAGTATAATTTTTGAAGTTTTTTCCTAGGTTAAAAATACAGCAGAAAAATCGAGTAAGGTGCACTTAAAATGATCACCCTGTACATGAGGTTACTGCGCTTAAAATAAATCAAAAATAAAAATTATCATATTCACCTTTCATTGAGCCTTTCATTCTCCATATCAATATGTAGAGACGGCAAAATGGGAAAACTTTCATTTATATTAGTCTCTCTACAGAAATTACCGGAAATAAAAGAAAATTATTACTTTTATTAATTTACGAAAAAATTCAATTTTCACTAGTACTTACTTTTTATATTTTCTCTTTTGGACTAATGTTCGATTTTTTGGTTTTCTGCTAGGGTATTTACGCTTATGATATGTTTTTATTTTTCCCATTGTTCTTTCACTGCACTAATAATCACTTTCAATAACACGTCTACTTAGGTGTACACTTGATTTAAAAAAAAACTGGTACAATTCTTGTAATCGAAAATCGTAATAGTTTAGTTGTGTGCATATGTCTGTAAATAGGGCTGGCCAGGCATGTCGAGAGGGGGTGGAGAAGAAGTGATTTACCCCGGACCTGGGGTTTTTGGAGGAGATCGGTTTTCTTTGTGTTTTTAAACTTATTAAAACTTTCTCTTTTATTGTATTCAAATGGAATTTTAAAAATTAATTAGAAAATAACTTTTTCAAAACATTTTCAAGCCTGCCATATTATTGTTTAAAAAAATAATATTTATTACGGATAATTCTACTAATGGTTGTAATTAAAATACTAACTGAATAATGATAATTCTATTTTTAAAATAAGAACACAAAAATACCACTTGAGATTAAAAAAAATGTAAACAATGCAAACTGAACATAAAAATACAATAAAAAGAATAAAATAAATGAACTTCAATTATGTAATACAGAATTAACTAATATTTTCTCATTGCTCCATTAGCGTCTAAAACTGCCTGAAGTCTTGCAGGCATGGACAAAATCAGATTTCTTGCAAGGTCAACTTCTTGCGACAAGTTCTCCCAAGCATCTTCAATTCTCCCTTCCAATTCTTGGGCATTATTTGGATGGTTATTTAATTTTCTTATATTTTCACCATTAGTTCCCATACATTTTCAATTGGATTTAAATCCGGACTTTTAGATGGCCACGGTAACAACTCTGTTTTTATTAAGAAACCATTGCCTGACACGATGAGCCGTATGTATGGAGCAGTTGTCTTGTTGGAAAATAAAATTATTTTCCGGAAACACCTCTATTACTGACGGCAACATAATATTGTCTAATATTTCAATATATTTAATGGAATTGAGATGACCACCACTGTTCCAACACACACCTAACCCATTTAGGCTCATCCAAGCCCAGACATTGACTGAAAACCTTCCTAATATTTGTGGATCGAAAGTATATTTTTCGTCGTATCTAGTGGAAGGAGGCCTATATACGCGAACATGTCCATCGTTACAGGATTTAAAAACCTTTTCGTCAGAAAAGACAACTTGTCCCCAGAAGTTTTCATCATTGATTATATAGTTGAGTGCAAAAATAATCCTACCCTGCTTCTGAAAGTTTGTATTTTTTAGCCGCTGAACAACTCTTCAAGTCGCTTTGTAGTTTTATTCTTCTGCAAGCAGTAGATACCTAAGCAGGGAAATTTGTCTCTGAAATTGCATTTACTGCAGTCTGAAAAGGGTTTTCTATTAGGTAATTTATAAGATTTTCATCTTCTTGATTATTGCTCTTTCTGGGACTACCGGAACCAACTTTACGAGATACCGTTTGGTTGGTTTCCCATTATTTTTTAACACTCATTATCGTAGATTTACTCACATTGTATTCAGCAGCAAGTCTTCTTATGAACCAACCATCTTCAATTTTAGAAACAATTCGAAATTTTTGAATATCTGTTAGATGTCGAACCATTTTTAATAATGACGCCACTGATTAACGTCAAAGTGACATTTGTAAGATTATTAATATCAATCAAAGAACGAATGATTTACATAGCTAAAAGAAAGTGTACCAGTTTTTATTGAAATCAAGTGTACCCACTTTATAACAAATAAGTAAATTTGAGATATCTCTAGAATACACACGCCACTGTTGTTTACGCAAATCGCAACGTGGTTCCTAAGTGCCCGATTCCCCCTCCCGCAAACGAGTCCAGTGTATGCAAGTGCATCCGTGTTACCGAAATATCATGCGAGATGGCAGCTATTATCGGAATATAGATATGCAGTTTTTAGTTTTCTAATAAATTTATTTTCAACTAATCCAAGAATTAGGTCACATGAATATAAACGTTACAAACAGTGACTAATGTCGGAATGTTAAAACATTTGGACACAAAATATTTAAAATGCATGCGAAAATTTTTTTGACGACTCTAAAAAAAAAAAATTACATTCCGACATTTTATACATATTTTTGAAAAATCTTGTAAAAATCACACTCAAATCGGATAAGTTTTAAACGAGATATCCGAGAATTATGATTTAATAGGGTATATAAGACTCTTAAGTGTAAGAAAGAAGTGCATTATAGAAGACTAAATACAACTTTGCTTTATCACGTCTCCGCCGCCGGCTATATTTTAATAATTTTGTGAATGTAAAAAGTGTAGCGTAATATTGACGTATTATTATTACATCGCATTAATCACATTATTATTATGCAACTTTAACATGCAATAAAGGCTCAACAGTGAAAATTTTTCCTAAACAATTTTAACACATGGTGTGTCTTGTTAAATCTAACATGAAATACAATATATTCTTTAACTAAAACTTTTGTCTCCCTTCAGTTTTTTCATACGTTATAACAAAAATAAATAAAAAATTATATACATATATTATATACGAATAAAAATTAAAAAATCATCGAAATGTTGTGAGCACCGTTAGCAGCGAATATAAGATTATTTTGCTCTAATTCCTCAGCGACTGAAATAGTGCAGTCTGCCTATTTTTCGCCCCATGTTAATTTTTCACTTCGGAGATACAGTCAACAAAAATACGTAAAAAATCGGAAATTTTGAGTAGAATTCAATAAACCAAAAATACAAACAACTGGCACCTCGGGGGCCCATAGTAAATTGGGCCCAAAGTTGGCCAAAAACGGTTTTTTCCATTTTACTCTGTCATGGTGCCATAAAATGAAAAAAAAGTTGTATACAAAAGAAGAACTATTAAATACGGATCGATCTGTAAAAATCCGATGTCAAAAAATTCAAAAATAAATTATTTATTTGAAGAAAACCGTTAAAAATCGCGTTTTTTTTGAAACGCCCATATCTTCGTGAAAACAAATCATTTTTTCACGAAACTTGGTAAAAGTGTAGCTCCCTACTAACTAAAAAAAGATCGTTTTCAAAAAATTTAAAAATATTGTAAACATTTTGCAAAAATTGATTTTTTTCGAAAAAATCACGTTTTTTTAAAATCTCGATAGCTCATACACGCTTTCATATTTCTAGTCAATTTTGAGCTTAAAATTTGCTTGAAATGTTGTACTAACATGGTTATTTATTGCGCGCTTTTTAAATTGATCGGTAATATGCGAAAAATCGGTTGAAAAATCGTTTTTTTTTTTTAACAAAAAAAATCGATTTTTTTTCAAGAAAAAAAAATTTTTTTTCTCTTTTTTTGTTAGCAGCATTGAATAGCTGGTATTTTTTTTATAAATTTACAAAAAAAAAATTTTGTCTACGACCCTTTGGAGCCGAGATAATTTTTTTTTTTTGAAAAAAAATCTAGTGACGCTATCTTTTAATATTAAGGGCTGAAATTTACAGAGTTTGTAGTTCAATACTTGTATTTTACATAAAAAAAATACTACAATGACATATTCGCTCTCTATATTCTTTGGAAATTTAATGGCAAGCGGAGCACACAGTACCGGTGTGGGGGGGGAGAGCCGATTCGGGGTCCTCGGCAACTACACTTTGTTTGTGCGTCTGCTTTTTTCTCAACTGTATACTGTGCAGTGCAGATGGTCAGCAAACCGTTACAGTGTTGGTGCTTCATTATCGTGTTCACATTGTCGTTACGAAATAAGGGTACGTAGATATATTTAATGAGTCTTGCGTGGTGATGGATGAATCACAGACCAATGTCCATGATGATGATGAGATCGAAAGCGAGGCCGACTCTTCCGTATTCGCTGCATACAGCGAAGAACGTACCAGTGACAACGAGGAGGGGGGGGAGGGGTCTTCGATAAAAAAACTACGGATCAATTAAGTACTGTACACGTTTATATTCAGTGTCAATATTTTAAACATTCATGTAAAATAAATATTTTATTTTTATACTAAAAATTTTGCTTAACAATTATTATTTACCTGTCAACTCATATGTCTTTAAGAATCAACATAACGTTCAAGAGACATAATCGTATGAACGCTCTGTGTGCAGTTGAAACTACGATACGGTACGTATGATAAGAGCATACAGTTTTACAGATGTATCCACGTTAACACCGTCCCGCACCCCCACGACACCGCTCGAGCGAACGAACGTATGAGCCGGGGTGTGCTCCGCTTGCCATTAAATTTCCAAAGAATAGAGAGCGAATATGTCATTGTAGTATTTTTTTATGTAAAATACAAGTATTGAACTACAAACTCTATACATTTCAGCCCTTAATATTAAAAGATAGCGTCACTAGATTTTTTTCAAAAAAAAAAATTATCTCGGCTCCAAAGGGTCGTAGATAATTTTTTTTTGTAAATTTATAAAAAAAAATAGCAGCTATTCAATGCTGCTAACAAAAAAGAAAAAAATTTTTCCTGAAAAAAAAACCGATTTTTTCAACCGATTTTTCGCATATTACCGATCAATTTAAAAAGTGCGCAATAAATAACCATGTTAGTACAACATATCAAGCAAATTTTAAGCTCAAAACTGACTAGAAATATGAAAGCGTGTATGAGCTATCGAGATTTTAAAAAAACCTGATTTTTTCGAAAAAATCAATTTTTGCAAAATGTTTACAATATTTTTAAATTTTTTGTAAACGATCTTTTTTAGTTAGTAGGGAGCTACACTTTTACCAAGTTTCGTGAAGAAATGATTTGTTTTCACGAAGATATGAGCGTTTCAAAAAAAAACGCGATTTTTAACGGTTTTTTTCAAATAAATAATTTATTTTGAATTTTTTTACATCGGATTTCCACAGATCGATCCGTATTTAATAGTTCTACAACTTTTGTATACAACTTTTTTTTCATTTTATGGCACCATGACAGAGTAAAATGGAAAAAACCGTTTTTGGCCAACTTTGGGCCCAATTTACTATGGGCCCTTGAGGTGCCAGTTGTTTGTATTTTAGTTTATTGAATTCTACGGAAAATTTCCGATTTTTCGCATATTTTTGTTTACTGTATCTTCACTTAAGGGTCCAAATCCGTAGGCAGACCGCGCTAAAATAAATGACTATAAAAGTAAAAAAGGGTTTAATTTGATAAAAAATCCAGTAATTCAGGAAAAATAAAAATTTATTGTCAGGTTATTTAAAAAAAAAAATCAAATTGTCTACCATCCGTTTTAATAGATGCTCTACACTGCCTGATTATTGACTGGCGTACCCTGGTAAAGAATGCAGGTATTTGCTGCACTTCATCAAATGCGGCGAAAATTCGATGCACTAGATCTTCCAAATCAGCCACAGGGGCAGCGTTAACTTTATTTTTTTACATGTCCCCACAAAAAGTAATCGAGGCCTCAAATCCGGTGAGCGTCGAGGCCAAGGAAAAGTATCACCGCGTCCAATCCATCCATTTGGATATGTCTTATTCAGGTGAGTTCAGATTTGAGCCGAAAAATGAGGTGGCGCGCCACCGTGCTGAAATATCATTCGAGCTCGAATGTTTGGAGGAATATTATCTATAGTCCATTCATCTTAAATAAGCACATAAGAAATTCTAGCATAGACGCGCGGTATTATATAAATACATTTTGTGCATTTATAATGCACCGCGCACCTATGCTAGAGAATTATGCAAGGCTGACGGTCGAAGAAGGGTCGCTCTGCGAGCCCAGGTAAACAGTTTTTTTTATGTATTCATATGAATGAACGAAGTATAGCAAAATTGGAAGTGTTGATAAGAAATTTAAGATAGATTTGACCATTGCGGCGCGATGGAAAAACGTGGGGTCCAAATAGATAGTCATCATTAGAGTTGGCGCAATACGATTCAATACAGTAGCACACGGCTGAACGAAAACTTGAGCAAGTCAAGGTCCCGATACTAGCGTCTACAGATAGGTTGCAATTGGCGTTGATGCTCCAGAAGACATGCGCGAGATAGGGGAAGCCTAACTTAGTTCATAGATAAGTATTAATAAATCCCTTTGGAATCGTTTGTTAGCAAGAAACTCGTTAGACGATAGTAAAGGGCAAGGAAAATCTTACTAAAAAAATACTTATTTAAAAAAAAAATTATAAGTTTGCGATTCGAACCCTGGACCTACCGCGTGCTAAGCGAGTATCTTCTCTATCGTCTAACGAGTTCCTTGGTAACAACCGATTCCAAAAGGATGACAAAATTCATGGTCGCAATCTCGCGCATGTCTTCTGGAGCATCAACGCCAATTGCAACCTATCTGTAGACGCTAATGGTCCCGATATTCTCGACTGGTTCGCGACAGTTTGTTGTTAGCAGTCGTGGTGAATGCACGCACCGCTCTAGCTAGCAATGACAGTTTCTCGATTTAGCATATGATGAAACGGTGATACAAACGATGCCATGTTTGCAAGTCGTTTAATTGGTTGACATTTAGGTAATTTTAAGAGATATATTGAAAGTAAAAGTCACAAGAAAAATCGCCTACAATTTTATTTCCATACTGGGTGTTTTTGTATGACTTTATTGTATGTGAATTGTATAATATTTCGGAAAATTAACTTGACAAAGAACATTTTCGTTTGGTTTGGAAAAAGTACGTTTTTAAATGACCATTACCAACGAGAGGACAATTACGACGTCACGTTCCTCGCGTTAAAGAAATAATTGAAAATCCTATTTCTGAATTATTGAAGAAAAAATTGTGGACAACTGTTGACGAAACACAGACACAAGAAATAACCAGGTGAGAAATGTTTTAGTACTCATTTTAAAACCAAATCAGCCATCGACATCGCATTTAATCGCAAGTAAAAGATTCAAAGAGGTCAATTTTGAAGTAATACAACAGCTGGTAATAAAAGGTCTTGAAAAACTTCGCATATATAAGCATAATACTTTAATGTTTATGACCGATTGCATATAACCTGTTTACTTCATGCCTTTCACCTTGTGGTAGAAAAAATTTGCAGTAGCGATCCGGATGTCGACAAATTAACAGCAAATACCAAGATGATTCTTGCAAAATCTCCAAAACGTATTAAAGAATTTCACAAAGGTTGCCCAAGAATTAGTGAACCTACATAACCAGTATTACCACGATGGGAAACATAGTTGTAGTCAACTTTTTATTATAATAAACATTTCCTCGAAGTTTAAATCTGTCGTTTCCTAATTCGACCCCAAAAAGTTCGAATCTATCAGGGAAAGTCTGCAACAAGTTGAAAATCACATTCAGAGCGAAGCGAAGACGTTTAAATGAGAATACAATAGAAGCTATATATTAATATAACTTCTATTGTATCATTACATGCAGGCGTTTGCTCGGTGCTATACTGAACCATTGATTTGGACGAAATAAAAAGTGCAGTTAATTATTTCTAACTCCTCGACTAATTTTACATCTTCAAGGTAACGACACTGTAATTAATCCCACTGTGTAAACTCTAGTCATCAACAATTCCAACTAGATATTTACGAAAGAACACTGTTGGTGACCATATATCACACGAGCATGAGGATCCTCAAGCCTCATAGTTCCAGATATGGCTATTGTGCATATTGAACAGACCATCTACATATATTGAACAAAATTCATCCGAAAACATCACATTTGACCAAAAATATGGCGCGGCATCAGACTGATTCACAAACCAAGTACAATATTCAACTCGATGTATAATGTCCTGAAATTCTAGACATTGTACCTTTTGAATGTGGTACGGATAGTGTTGATGTTCTTTGAGTAGTCTCCAAACAGATGAGTGGGCAACATTGAAAGTGTGAGCTATGACATGGGTACTCGTCGATGGGTTTTCTGCTACAAACTTGGTGTTCCCCTATCTCTAATTCTATCTATTCTACAAGTTTTTTTGCGTCACCTATAGAGTGTGGCAGTCGATTTACTTCATCCACTATTTGCAGTGACCCCGCCAACGACAACGCACTGTTTTATAAGTTTTGTATGACGTCATGTGGTCTTTTATAGTTCTTGTGAATAGTTTTTAAAGCTGTTTCAACGGAAATATCTTCGAATTTTGTCTGGCTCTCCTTAATAGCTGCAGCCTCGTCAGGATTGAATTGTAGTATCACAGTTTTTATTTGTTGTAAATATTCAATAAAAAGTTGCCTTCAACCATGTTCTCCAACGTGTAAGAATCGTTTGTGGTGGTTCGAGAATACCAGGACACTTGCTGTGAAATGCGTGAAGCGTTTAGGATATTTAAGGAACACTTTTTTTTGGTACTTGCTATTAATGCATCTACCTCTTAAAAACCTTGTCAAACAGTTTCTGCCACAAAATGTAAAGCATGCATTTTACATGTAATATGTACCAACCTAAAACCGTGTTCCGAGAACGGCCTACCAAACGCACTGTCGCGGAACCATCGGTCACAAACCTCAACACTTGACTTGTTGACAGATCAAAAGTTAGTCTTTTGCTAGCTAGTAATAGTAGTGGAAATGCAAGTTTAAGAGGGTCCAGTACACGTACTATAACATTTACAATATAATTTTTTTTTACGATCTGTCGTCTCGTCAACACATAACCATAGCCGTGCATTTTTTAATACACATTTGATCTTATTTACAATGTCTTCGCGTACAGTTGGTGCATAGTTACGCAATGTTGCGCAACTTGGTAACGTCACCTGGGGATTGTATTTATTCCAGAACTCCCGAAATGGTTGTTTATCGAGTATCTTCAGCAGAACATCACAGGCAATCAGCATTAACAGTAAATCGAACATAAATTGCGTTTTCGAAGGCACGTAATTTTTTTTAGTTTTATGCTGCACAGTATATACGTGACGTCTATAATCATATTTATCCCAGCACATCAGGTCTGTCTCGCACACCTTACAAATTATTGTAGCACCATTATAGAATAAATCCGGGAATTCACTGACAGATTTATTTACCTTGTCAGCGTTTGGCCGTTTTTTACCCTTGCGCGCGTCTGACATATTTTATTATTAAATTAATATTAACAATAAAATACAACAAATAAAATTATCAACAATACAACAACATAAAATACAACGGAGAGGAATAAATTAGCGTGTAAACACTACGACATACAACAATACTAGTCTTGCGGCTCGCTTTGATTTGTCCGCCAGCCGGTCATTGCCTCACCAGATATCTATCTACCTGCTGTTGCACCACTGAATAACCGCATGACTGGCCAACTCTACTAATAACGCAATATTGGCCACGTACACAAGACTGCAGTATGCATTCTTGATATACCTAAACATAAAAATAGTCTATGCGATAGGCATCGGTGATCACAGCCAAAAATAAATTGACGCAACAATTAATTGTTGGTAAGTCTGTGTGTTACCAAAGAGTAGTTAAGCATTGGTGTTACAAAAAAGCTAATACGTTATATTTATCAGTGTGTGGTTTGATATAAAATAAATGAAAATTATAGTGTTTCGTAAAATTGTATGTACATTTTGTTAAAAACTTATCTAATGGACTTATTGCAATAAAATGCAAATATAATAAAATTTAATGTAAAATTTCACAAAAATGTGTCAAATAACAAGATTGTTGTAATAAGAGGGTGTTACAGTCTTAAATGGCACACGCTGTATTATAAATACATGTAATATTAGTGCATTTAAGGGCAGTAAATGCCAGTTATTTTTGCGGGCTCACTTACTCATGGACTTAAATCATCCCTACTACATCATGGGATGTAACTATGACTTTTGGCCCCGATGTCACTTTCTAGGCATTTGGTAAAACATTTATATAAAAAATGGTATAAGTATTATATATTTTTGTAATCAAAATTACACGGTTTTAAAAAATATATATATTTTTTATTATATGTTGTATATGGTAACCGATACAAAAATATATATATTTTTTATTATATGTTGTATATGGTTACCGATACAAAACAACTGAGATTAGATAGTTATAATTTTTCGAAGTAGTTACTCGAATAATTGCTTAAAATTACGAAATTTCGATGCACTATTTTTGTTCACACTGTAAGTGATTTGTAATTTTTTAAGGTTCTGAATTTTACAGTTCTGCAATTGATAACGTAAAATGCATAAATAAATGTTTTTATATAGTATTTCGTAATCTGTTATCTATGTTACAGTAAAAAGCTCATAAAAATAGTAATACAATCATCGAAACTTATACTAGTAGTTAAGCATCAAAGCCGTCTAGCTGGTTTCCATACACAACTGTATTTTATTGTGCAATAATTACTTAATTGTTGGTCAAACGTGACACAAAGTGCAACGCCCTATAATTTGAGGTGTTTCTAGTTATGTAGAATATTTGTATGGACACAGTATAAGGTATAGCAGTAGATTCACAAGTATATCAAACCCATTGAAATTGATGGACGATCGTTTGGTTTTTTATGAAGACTAGTGCGCCTAGTCCACGAGCATATAGATACAAGGAGCGGTTAGAAATTAATTCTAGCGATACGAGGAGCGTTCAATAATTTTCAGTTCGAATGAGAAAATGCTATTATAGTTCAGATATTTTCAACTCTATACATTTACACATTATAATAAGTCGTTTTAAATTGAGGACTTGATGTTGTGTATACACTCCAATAAATACGCATAATTTAAAAAAAATCACCAATATCATTTCAGCGATTATTTCATTCAAACTAAAACAAACGTTTTTGATTGGTTCTAATATGTGTATTAATAAACGGAAACTATGTGTTTTTGCTTTTGCATTTTACTTTGTCATTGGCAGGTTTATTTAATACTAAAAAGTACTATGGCTGTGATCTTGTTTCTATAGTTAACAAAACCAAATTAATGCATATATTATCTGAAAAGTCTTTGTTTGTCACAATGAAAAAGGAATTAAATTTAGATATTAAATTTAATAATCGTAAGTTTGATATTAACATTTACAACAAATAAATATTTAAACGGTTGGAACGTAATTTATTTATCATGAAATAATCTTAACAACAGATACAACTCGTCTAACAAGGTCTTATTGCAAATTCGTTCTCTTTTTTGAAAGAAAATGTGTTGCTCTTAGAAAACCACACTCGCGCTAAAGCACTTCCCACAGGAACGGCACTGAGTTAGCAGCTTTCACCGTAGCAGGGTAACCTGATACCCTACGATAAGGAGCATCTTCATTCCTTTTGTTTTATATAGAATCACTAGCGTTAGTCAGTAATTATACTTCAATACACTGAACTGATTCTGCGGTTGGCTCCTTGTGAAACATTATTAAATATTTTAAATATATGAAGGAAATTTGCTTTTTAATGTTTCAAAAATATTTTATTAGAAACTCTACACGCTTTTTAGGCCTTTGTCAAGAGTACAGGGAATACTGAATAGTAAAATGTGTGTCCATTGCTTATATAACTACATCTGGTACCTACTATAAAACTATTGTAAAGTATGTTTTTATAAGTGGAATGTTACTTTATTTTTCAATATTTTAAATAAAATAATTTAGATTTGAAAAATAAAGTAACATTCCACTTATAAAAACATACTTTACAATAGTTTTATAGTAGGTACCAGATGTAGTTATATAAGCAATGGACACACATTTTACTATTCAGTATTCCCTGTACTCTTGACAAAGGCCTAAAAAAGCCGAAACACGTGTAGAGTTTCTAATAAAATATTTTGAAACATTAAAAAGCAAATTTCCTTCATATATTTAAAATATTATACTTCAAGATTACAACATCGTTTTATGTATAAAATAAAATTATAATAAAATTTCACACGTTCCCCAACGTGTAAGAATCGGCTCTGGTGGTTCAGGGATACCAGGACACTGCCTGTGAAATGCTCGAAGCCGTTTAGGAGATTTGAGAAATACTTTTTTTGTATTTGCTATTAATGCATCTACCTCTGGAAAACATTTTCGAATCGTTTCTGCCACAAGATGTAACGCATGCACTTTACACGTAACATGTAAAAACCTATAATTGTCTCTTTGAAGAGAACGGCCTACCACGCGCATTTTCGCGGCACCATCAGTCACAAACATCAATACTTGACTTGTTGAAAGTTCAAATTTTTCGAATGTCTCCAACATCACACGCGTAATTATTTCGCCAGTACACGCAGTTAGTCTTTTACTAGCTAGTAAAAGTGGAAATGTTGGTTTAAGAGGGTCCAGTACACGTACTATAATATTTAAAATAGAATTTTTTTACAATCTGTCATCTCGTCAATACATAACCAGAGCCGTGTATTTTTTAATCCACATTTAATCCTATTTACAATGTCTTCACGAACAGCTGGAATATATCTACGTAAAGATGTACGACTTGGTAAGTTCACCTGGGGATTGTATTTATTCCAAAACTCCCGAAATGGTTGTTTATCCAGTATGTGTAGCGGAATATTACAGGCTATTAACATTAACAATAAATCAAACATAAACTGAGTTGTCAAAGTCATGCCATTTTTTTTATTTTGATGTTGCACGGTATTGATATGACGACGACAATCTGTTCTGTGCCAGCACATTACATATAAGTCTTGATTGCAAACTTTACAAATTATTTTGCATCCGTCATAGAATAAATCCGGAAATTCACCGATAAATTTATTTACTGTGTCCGCGTACGGTCGTTTTTTACCCTTTGGCGCGTTTGACATTATGTATAATTTATAGGTACAACCTCACGCATTAACCTTTCAAATAAGACTGCAGCGTAAATCACTTCTAAATCGGCACGTGTGACGCCAGCGCAAGACCGTGGCTGTACTTCAGCCACCTCGGCCAGCTTTAATTATCACCTATATCCGATTCCCGTATATCGTCAGAGTCAATTCAAGGCCATAATTCCAAATAATAAATATTTATTAAAAAACGAATTATACTTTGCATTCAAAAGTGACATATGCACCAAAATGGCACCACAATATTATGTTTGTAAGAAACTTGACATCGAGGAAATCAATGAAAATAGCCCCTGTGCAATACAATTATTAGACATGAAGGACACCTCAAATTTCAAAAGTGTCGAGATAAAAACAACAAGGCCATTAATCAGACAACTCGATGAAGCAACAGAATGGATTGGTATATTTCCTAACAAAGAAACAGTCAAATGCCATCGACAAGACGAAGCTCAAAAATTAATTGGAACCCATTTAATCAATATTCCAATAGGATGTGAAATAATCACCGCTCAAGAAAGGATATGGAACAAGCCACAGATCAAAATCAGCTAATACTATTCCCCGAATTAGATCGACAAGAACCCCACGTCCTATCAAAATTTGAGCATCCACTTAGACAGTATCAACCTAGATGAACTGCACGACATAAAGAAACAAATAATTGCGAATAAACCCCAAATAACAACTGATGGAATTGGAATATCCCATATTCCTAATACATGGACATTAATCCTTTATGTTTAATTGTTCAATAATTTCTTATTTTTGTTGCAAGAAATCAATACTAATAACCAAATGTATTAGAAGACCAGATGAAGAAAATCAACAAGAAGGGATGATCCTGCCAAACGTTCAACTTCCTCGCTCCGTAGTTGAATCTTCGAGGGGAGGAATTATATCAGCACTTCCCACAGGGACGGCACTAAGTTAGCAGCTTTAGCCGTAGCAGGGTAACCTGATACCCTACGATAAGGAGCATGTTCATTCCGTTCATTCCTTTTGTTTTATATCGAATCACTAGCGTTAGTCAGTAATTATACTTCAAGATTAAAACAACGTTTTATGTATAAAATAAAATTATAATAAAATGTATTTATTTTTAATAAGAGACTTTGGTTTATCGGATATATTAGTCGTGTGTAGTTTCTGAGCAACATATTTTGTTTCTCATAATCGAACGATTTTGATGTTCGATAATCATTAATACACTTGTTGTGTTACTTGATAACACATTAATTCTTTTTATATCTCACTAGAATTACTGGACCTATATTCCCGAGTATATTCCCTTATCAGTTATTCAAAAATACTTATACTTTTGAAATAATGAATGAAATTTTAGTCAATAAATTCTCATCCTAAACATAATAGTCGATATTTTTGTTATTGATTGATTAAAATGAGTAAACCAATTATAATTCAAATGATAAGAAAACTCAACTCGTTTATTGTATTGCTGACTAAAATAAAAAACAGACATATGTAATTAAATATTATATCCACTTTGCTCATCCTTAGGGGAAACGGAAAAAACTTGAACAGCACAACAATTCTTTGTACCAGCACTCATTTTTCATTCCTTTTGTAACAAATATGCACACAAAAATCACAAAATACTAAACACGTTGAAAAATAACCTGACTTCAAAATCAAAATAATAATAAAAAATAAGTCAGACATCAGACCAGCTGTATTGTTGATACCGAGGGTAGTCCACGCGCCGTTAGGAGAATAGTGGGGGCTGAGGACAAAAATAAGGGGGAGTGATTTGACTGTGTAGACTGGCATGGACCTTGCCTCCCCACCAAATCTGATAATATGTTCAAGGCTGAGATTCATTCTTGCCTAAATACCTGCTTTCTTTACTATCAAATTACACTACACACACCCACCATTATCGAGATCAATGGTCATATTGTATTATTATCTACTATGATCAAACAATAAATAAACCTTGGTGTTTTCACATTCCGAAAGACATAAGAAATGAACTACGGCACTGTTGACTAATTTCTGTAAGAAGTTTATTCTCTGTAGTATTCTTTTTTATTTTTAAGATGTTGTCTTGTTACTCAGGCAAACTACTTCATTGTTGATTCTAATTTGTGGTCAATGACAATATTAATTCGCATCGAAAGTTTTTACTTTCAAATGTCCTAAATATTTCAGTATTTGCTTCTGTACCTTATTCAGTATTACAAACGGTATTTTGCATATCTTGCATATTATATTTAATAAAAAGCATATAATTAGGCATTATGATTTAACTATTTTAACTATATACATAGAAAAATAATTGCATTATTTGAAAATATTGATTTTATATGGAATATTTTTCTACTAATTTCTACAATCATTTAATGAAAATAAATTAAAATAAAAAATAAAACTATCCCGAAAAATAGACTTAAGGATTATGATTATACAACTATTTTTTTTTTAATTTATATCTCATCCACATGAGTAAGAATTACAATTATTGTTTACAATTATCTAACACTCTAGTCTAAAATGCGTATATTTAGTTGATTACCTACCTATTTGTAATATAACTTAATTATGGTAAGCATAAACAATTAATGGCATTTTTTTCTGTGTATATAATTAACAAACACATTATTATCAGTTTTTATTTAAAACTTCTTATTATGATTCTAATTAATATTATTACAATTTGGTTCTCTAATATTTATTTGTAAATTTTCTTTTTAAAATAAATAATATTTGAATTTCTTATTTAAATCGGTATTTTATTATAGAATTATTTTGATCACGTGATTGTTAAAAAATTTTATTTTCAATTTGTATTAAAATATTATTTGAATCCAAAGATTTTTATACCATCCCCTGTAGCAAGTCAAATAATATCGGCATAACAGCATTCTTAATATTGTTATTTATCTTTGTTACACCGTATATAAATAATTTCTCTTCTAATTTCTGTGGTTTATAAAAAAATATATAATATGTAAATAAATGTAATTTGTTATTAATAGACTTTTTAATGTTCGTTTTCGTTAAAACTGTAATATAAAAATATTTTATTTATTAAATTTAAAGTCATGGAATGCGCGCTTAAAAGACTGAACTTTAGTTCAATTCTTTTTGATAAAATACTTAATACTGCTAGGCTAGGGGACAGTAGTTTTCTATATGTAATAATAAATGTTAGTTTAAGAATACCTGGGATTTGTCCAAAGGATGTTGAAGAAAAATTTAAATTTCAAAAAAATTTCGTCACATCAAAAATATTTAAAAAAATAGTTCAGATGGATGAATTGTGATGAAAAGAATATGGTCTGGATGGAGAAGTACTTATGTGGTTAAGTAATTATTTGAGTGGCAGAATACAGAAAGTGTGATGCGTGTGTCAAGTATAAAGAGTATAAATGTTGGAGTACCACAAGGAAGTATTCTAGGACCGGTTATTTCATTTTATACATAAACGACACAGCAGCAGCTGTTTGATAACTGTTGTTATCATTTGTTCGCAGACGATACAATTATTTACATGGCGGAGGAAAGTGGCACGTTAATAGTGAACAGAATGAATGACGGTTTGAAAGAAGTATGTGAATGGTTAGAAGTTGATAAATTAAAGTTGAATGTATTAGAAACAAGAAGTATGAGTGTGGGAAAAAAGTTTAGAGATGAATAGAACAGAAAAGATTAGGATTGTGGAGATGTAATTGATGTCGTTAAGGAAATTAAATATCTATATAGGAGTAATCATTGATGATAAACTTAAATTTAGTAATAATGTCAATTATGTGTGTAAAAAGATAGGTTGTATTTGTTTGTTGATATTTGTCTAATTCAACGTAGAAAATTGGCATATAATATTATATTACAGCACTTTAATTATTGTAGCACCGTTCTGCATCTTGCAAAGGGTGATGTTTGGTATTGCTTATTCAATTTAAATCTAACGCCGCCTCTGGCACATGTTTAGAATAATATAGAAGTTTCTAGAGTAAGACATGTTTGTAGTATCGAAATTTCTAAAAAATGTTAATTACCTTAGTTGTATCTTTAAGAGGGTTTTAAGGGAGCACACATGCACACTTGAAAGTTATACCCCCAAGCAAGACAGACAGACTGCTTCGCATATCTTGTACTTAGTTCTTGTACTGCTTTTTAGTTTTCTATAAACGCTTAAAATATAGTCCACCCTCTTTAATTACTCCACACGGGAGAAAATAGAGACATACTCAACAGGTGACTTAGATCATTTACAATAGTTGAAAAATAGGGTTATGAGGGTTATATTGAGGTGAAGTATTTATACCACCACCGGAGTGAATGATATGTTGAATGTGTTAGGATGGATCAATGTGAAAAATTATATTGAATTAAATATAATGATTTTCATACATAAGATTAGACTCCAGGTAGTACCTTCTTATTTGCAAGACAATGTATGAACACTAGAAGATTCTCATAACTATAATAGAAGAGGTAGAAATAATTATATGCTGCAACGAGTGAATACATCTGCTGCACAAAAGTCAATATTTTATTTTTCGAAGTCTAACTACATAAAATATGTTAACAAGGATGGCTAAGGAAGCTTGTAACATAGCTTCTTTCAAAAGAACGGTTAGAGATATTTACCGATAAATTTTATATTTTATGTATGCATACATGGTATCCCATTAATGATAGGACAAGGCTTAACTGGAGATTTCTGAAGTAAAAATAAAATAAATATAGTTTAAAAAAACTAAAAAACACGCTTTTAAAGCACATCAAACTAAAAAAGTGAAAAATAATTATTAATATAAACTGAAAACAATAATGAACGAAAAATACTAGTATTATTGTGAAAAAAAAGCGTGGGTTGCTCGATATACGAAAAATATGGCACAAAGCGCCCCACGCTTTTTTTCACAATAATACTAGTATTTTTCGTTCATTATTGTTTTCAGTTTATATTAATAATTATTTTTCACTTTTTAGTTTGATGTGCTTTAAAAGCGTGTTTTTTAGTTTTTTTAAACTATATTTACTTTTCACTATTTAGTTTGATGTGCTATGAAAGCGTGTTTTTTTAGTTTTTTTTAAACTATATTTATATTGCTTATTGATGCTGATATTATAACATATTACGATCCAACAGATACTTCTGAAAAAAAAAATATTTTTTTTCAGCCATAGACGAGATTTGAACGCCCGAGGATTCCGTCATTTCGCGTCGACTAAGACTTGTGCCTTAGCCCGCTCGGCCTTCGAACGAACTGAGAATCACGGAATGTACTAACAGTAATAAGCCACTTGCTCTCACGCAGAGGATACGTGAGGAAAGGAAATTATTTAATTCTGGCGATCCTGATCAGGATAATGATATAAACTTATCAAATTATTGTATTGTTACCGGTTCTTCGTAAGTGTACAAAGTTTCAATTAAATCTGTCCGTTTAAAGTGGGTCAAAATCGAGTCCAAAGAGTCGGTTACAAACAAACAAACATACAAGTGAAGCTAATAAAAGCGTGTTAATGATTGCGGTAAATACACCCTATAGTTAAATGTTGCCCGTTTTCAATCGACGACAGGGCGTTAAAGTTGGAAAAATTTTTCTATTATTCGAAATATCTAGAAAATAATTAGATCAGTAAGGTTGACATTTTGGATTCCAATGTTTTTGAAAGAGAGAAAAAAGAATGTCATTCATTCTACGCTTACTGGTAGAGGGCGCTAGTTATGCTAAAATCAAAGAGTAAATATGTCTATAACTTTTTTGCTGTTCAGTTTATGGACGTTTTAAAAATGAAAATAACGAAACCTTATTTATTTTTAATTAAAAAAGGTTTACCAGTTAAAAGCCGAAAAACCCTATCCGTTTTTGAGATATAAGAATTTTTATATCTCGGTGCATTTTAAACTTGATATATTTTTTTTCTATTATTTGAATATAACCGCAAACATTTTGCTGATGCCCAATAACCACAAAAATTACATTGTACGTAAACACAAGCCATATCCCATGTTCCAGTTCAGTATTTGGAAACTCGTTATGACGGGACATATTCTTTACGAAAGCAAAGCGAAAAACGGATCCAAATTTCTGATACTTTGACAGCTTAAATATTTAGTGAAAATGACACACGCCTACTTTAAAACAACGC
Source organism: Rhamnusium bicolor (assembly GCA_029963845.1). NCBI lineage: Eukaryota > Metazoa > Arthropoda > Insecta > Coleoptera > Cerambycidae > Rhamnusium > Rhamnusium bicolor. The sequence continues at coordinate 71,171 of JANEYF010003659.1, forward strand.
CTCCTATTATTATTCTACTTACTGTTAGCTAAAAATAAAATTCATGATGCACCGAGGTATTAAAATACTTATATCTCGAAAACGGTTTTCTTTAATAATAATTAAAAACAGTTGAAAAATTTAAATTGCTTTATATTTTAGTCATTGCATTGAAAAAGGTGGAAAACAGCCACCGAAACGTTTGTAAAATGTGTTTATGAATAAATAAACAATTTAGATTTTCATTCATATCATTAAAGAACCAAAATCCCAAGAACATAATTGCTATAAATATATATATATATATATATATATATATATATATATATATATATATATATATATATATATATATATATATATATATATATATATATATATATATATATATATATATATATATATATATATATATATATATATATATATATATTAAAATGCTGAGTAGGACATATAAAATTGGCGCCCAACGTGAGGCGATTAAAATAAAGGGTAGTCGTTAAAGACAGGAAATTTTAAATAATTGAACACAGTATAGTCTAAAATTTAGGGAATTTTACTAAAGTAAAATAAATACTTCAAATTTCTGTTTTGTTCGAGCATGGATCTGCGTTCTGGGAGAAAGAGTAGTATGGCAGACCAAGAGGAAATTGTGGCACAAACAAGTACAGATCAAAGTACGGGGGACAACATAAATGTTCCAAGCAATGTCATGTTTAGATAATTGTTAACAATGATGACTGAAATAAAAAAAATCGAATGATGAAATAAAAATGTCAAATGATCATTTATCAGGGGAGGTTATGCAATTTAAAGATACAAACGAAAAATTATCAGGGGAAATAAATTCAATGAATCAGGAAATGGCAGGGGAATTAAATTTAAACACTAAATTTGAGAAAATAATATTTGATATTAGAAAGGAAACAGATGAAATGATTAACAACGCGAAAGGGCAAATGCTTAAAGAAATATATGAAAAAATAGAAGTAGAATTTCAGGACATGACGACATTAATTGACAGGCGAGACATTATATATGACGAACGAATACGGGGGCAAGACGAAAATATAAACACGGTGCAAAACAAACTAAAACACGAGACAGTCACGAAACAATTTGAAAACCATATTAAAACAGGGTGCAATACTGGTGGAGCACCAACTTATGTAATAAGGGGGGAGCTTGGGAGCCACCCATTAGTTTAAATGAACTAAAATTTTACGGGGACTATAAAATTCATCCTTGTGTTTTTATAAAAAGGTTAGAAAATTGTATTGAAAACAGAACGAAAATAGCTGACATATAAACATGCATGCAAAATAGTATAAAAGGGGATGTATATGCTTGGTACAGTTTGATAGAGGGTGATTATCACAATTATCAAGAATTTAAGGAACTTTTCTTAAAACAATACTGGGGACAATACCACCAGCAAAAAGTTAGGAAAAATTTAGGTAATGGGAAATATTATGAAGGTTATGGGTGCTCGCGTGAACAATACGCAATACGTAAATATTACCAATCGAAATATCTAGTTCCTCAACCCACGGAAGCCGAGATAATTAATTATTTAGCGCAACATTTTGAGGATGATATTCGGAAAGTTATAATAACGCAGAGAATGAGTACAATAAGTGAAATGGTTGAATATTTAAGGGATATCGATGATGATAGGACTGGTTGGAGGAAACCATTGGCCCAGATCGATCGACGAGACAGGGACGGTAGGTACGGACGAGGAAATTTCAACGAACGGGGGAGTCGAGTCGATTTTAGGCAGAGAAATGATAACGGACAAGGGAGACGATACGAATATCAGAATAGGAACTTTGACAGACAAAATGATAGGCAACAGTGAAGGATTTTCGACAGACAGGTTAACAGAAATTTAAGAAGGGAGGATGGACAAGCACAAGAACCACACAACGATAAGAGGGACGATAGACAGAGACAAATTAACACAATACAAAAACAGCAGGAGGATATAAATAAGATAGAAACGGTGGGGCAGATACAAGTAGACGGACATTGGCAGGATTTTCGGTCGCGAACAAACGTGTGGCGATCATAACAACTTACCAACACATGCGAGAATATTTGGATTATGAAAACGGTTTTGAAGGCAATGATGAAATAAATATAAGTAGTTTACCTATTATTAATGTTAAAATAGATGAAATAGAGGTGCAAGCTTTAGTAGACACGGGTGCGGAAATAAGTTTAATAAATGAAGCAGTGGTGGAAAAAATTCCAAAGAAAATTAAAGTGAACATTATGAAGGTATCAAAAATAAAATTAATGAATGCAAATGAAAGAAAGTTTGCTGAAGGAAATAGGGTAATGAACATAACATGTGAAGTACAGGGTGAGAAATTTGAGGGTAATTTTGTAGTGATTAAAAATATGAATTTTGATATTATTGTGGGGGAGGATATTTTAACAAAGCTGAGAGTAAAAATTGACATGGGTAAGAGGACGTTGAGTATAGGTGGAAAAATAGTGCCAATGGTAAAAATTAATGAGGTAGAAGATGTGCAATTAAAGGGCAAAGTTTCCGAAAATATAAATGTGTATAAAGCTATGGAAGGAAGCACATCGCGTAGAGTAAGTAATTGTAATTTGGAGGAGAGTTTTTAAAATAAAATGTCCTAGTCAGCATTTTTTAAAAATTCAAGGATTACTTAAAAAGATATAAATCACTTATTAATTACACACCGAGAATCGCGGAAAATTATGTTCACAAGTTATTAGTTGATGAAAGTAAACCATTTAAATGCAAAAATTACCCAATTCCTTACAACTATCGACCAAAAGTAAGTGAAGAAATCAATAACATGGTAAGGGATAAAATCATAGAACCGGCAAAAACAAATTACATCAATCCATTAGTAGTTGTTAGAAAAAAGAATGATACCATACGGTTATGTTTAGACGCTAGGTTACTAAATCAAATAACTAAAGCTCTGTATGATGCACCACAAAACATAGATTCAATGTTATCTAAAATAGGTAAAAATACGATATTTAGCAAATTAGATCTCAAAAATTCATTTTGGCTCATTCCTTTAGATCCAAATTCTCGTAAATACACAGGGTTTAGTGTTGATGGGCATGTGTATTGGTTCAGAGTTGTACCATTTGGTTTGCAATCGGCTAGCTCAGCTTAGTACGAGCTATGCAATCGGTACTTGATAAGTAAGAAAATTTTTGTTTGCACTACTTAGACATTTTAGTTTTTTTTCGGAAAATGTCGAAAAACATTTAGAGCATCTTGACACGATTTTAAATGCTTTAGATACAGCAGGATTAAGGTTAAACATAGAAAAATGCGAATTTTTATCAAACAAATGTAAAATATCCAGGATATACAGTGACAAAAATCACTCCAATTACGGTTATGCTAGGTCAACAATCGGACAGACCTTGGGTTATATTGGATGCAGAAAGACTTGAAAACATTAGGATACGCGTAGCTAAAATAATTAAGGCAAATTCTGATCGGTACATTAAACGGGAAAATGAAGTTGTTGATTAATTTGTGAGTGGAGAGATTGTTTTTTTGGAGAGAGAAAAATGACAAGAGATTAAAAACTGGTAAAATACAAGTATAGTAAATATAAATATATATATATATATATATATATATATATATATATATATATATATATATATATATATATATATATATATATATATATATATATATATATATATATATATATATATATATATATATATATATATATATATATATATATATATATATATATATATATATATATATATATATATATATATATATATATATATATATATATATATATATATATATATATATATATATATATATATATATATATATATATATATATATATATATATATATATTTATTTCTTGAACCTTGTTTTTACATATTTTCTTGTTGTTTTTTCTTGGGAATATGGTTCTTGTTTTAATAATTAATTTTTTAGATTGTGTTGGAATTCATTTATTAGTTTTTTTTTCGTATAAACGTTTCGGTACGGATTTATACCTTTTTCAATATATTCTAAAATTGAATTACTAAAATTAACTTACTGTCTATGAGTAGGTATATAGATTCAAATTAATTAACATAACTTTAATTTCGATTCCCAAATGTGGCACTAAACTAATTTATTATTAAAGTCTTTTTTATGGTTTATGTACACTTTTTATATTTCTTTTTGTTAATCATTGTTCTGTTCTCTCTATGAGCACAAAGGATGAACTGATTTTTAAAATATAATATTTTGTTAGTTTCTTCCTCACATGTGTTGGGTTATTGTTTTATCTTTTAAGAGGCTAGCAAGTGCCTTAAAATATGTGCATCGGTTTAGGTACCTATGTTTGTTTACAGACTTTTTTTTTCTGTTTCAAACTTAACCAATTTCTATTATGGGTTTTGAGTTTTTTTAGTTATTATTATTATCTTTAGTGAGATTAATAATTTTTATTTCCATGTTATTGTTTGATTGAAAGTTGTCTAGTAGTGTGTTTTAATGTTTTTTTATTTTATGTGGTGGTTCTTTTATTCGTTTGTTGAATTAGCAAGTTGTTGTAGATTTTATTTCACACACACACACACGCATGCACGCACGCACGCACGGTGTCCCAATAATAATGGGACAAAGCTTAACTGGAGATTTCTGAAGTCAAAATAGAACAATTGTGGCAAACACACTAGTAAAAAGAATATGGTCTGGATGGAGAAGTACTTATGTGGTTAAGTAATTATTTGAGTGGCAGAATACAGAAAGTGTGATGCGTGTGTCAAGTATAAAGAGTATAAATGTTGGAGTACCACAAGGAAGTATTTTAGGACCGGTTATTTCATTTTATACATAAACGACATAGCAGTAGCTGCTTGATAACTGTTGTTATCATTTGTTCGCATACGATACAATTATTTACATGGCGGAGGAAAGCGGCACGTTAATAGTGAACAGAATGAATGACGGTTTGAAAGAAGTATGTGGATGGTTAGAAGTTGATAAATTAAAGTTGAATGTATTAGAAACAAAAAGTGTGGGAAAAAAGTTTAGGAGATGAATAGAACAGAAAAGATTAGAATTGTGGAGATGTAATTGATGTCGTTAAGGAAATTAAATATCTATATAGGAGTAATCATTGATGATAAACTTAAATTTAGTAATAATGTCAATTATGTGTGGAAAAAGATAGCTAAAAAGATAGGTTGTATTTGTTTGTTGATATTTGTCTAATTGAACGTAGAAAATTGGCATATAATATTATATTACCGCACTTTAATTATTGTAGTACTGTTCTGCATCTTGCAAAGGGTGATGTTTGGTATTGCTTATTCAATTTAAATCTAACGCCGCCTCTTTTTTTAAATCTGTGATCAAGTGGTCTAATGTACGGAAGTGAGCAGTAAATGATTTGAGGATTTTGCTGTACCCTTTGGGAATCATGTAACACATTAAGTATCGATGATCTGCTGAACAATAACTTTTTTGACTAACGGTGTTGGGTAACTACTATCTATAAAAAACTTGGAAAGTTTTTTAAATTGTGTATTTTTAGCGATGTATGACTTGTAGCTATCACCCTATTTTTCATACCTACTATAAGATTGATTTTAATTTTTGTGGGTGGTTGGATTCAAACTCTAAAAAGCGACCAGAGGCACCTGGCTTAGTATATCAAGTCGTAATTATTTTATTATCGTCTCTTCTTATCAGTTTAACCGCACTTTCGTAAGTACTTTTCACTTTGAACAGAAAAAAAGAGTTTTTCATATATATATATATATATATATATATATATATATATATATATATATATATATATATATATATATATATATATATATATATATATATATATATATATATATATATATATATATATATATATATATATATATATATATATATATATATATATATATATATATATATATATATATATATATATATATATATATATATATATATATATATATATATATATATATATATATATATATATATATATATATATATATATATATATATATATATATATATATATATATATATATATATATATATATATATATATATATATATATATATATATATATATATATATATATATATATATATATATATATATATATATATATATATATATATATATATATATATATATATATATATATATATATATATATATATATATATATATATATATATATATATATATTTTTTTTTTTTTTTTTTTTTGGGGGGGGGGGGGGGGGTTTTTTTTCCCCATATATATATATATATATATATATATATATATATATATATATATATATATATATATATATATATATATATATATATATATATATATATATATATATATATATATATATATATATATATATATATATATATATATATATATATATATATATATATATATATATATATATATATATATATATATATATATATATATATATATATATATATATATATATATATATATATATATATATATATATATATATATATATATATATATATATATATATATATATATATATATATATATATATATATATATATATGTATGTATATATATATATATATATATATATATATATATATATATATATATATATATATATATATATATATATATATATATATATATATATATATATATATATATATATATATATATATATATATATATGAAAAACTCTTTTTTTCTGTTCGAGAATGAAAAATACTTACAGATCTTATTAAACTGATAAGAAAACGATGAAATAAAATAATTACGACTATTATACTGAACCCAGGTGCTATATATGATCGCTTTTTAAAATTTGAATCAACCATACACAAAAATTAAAGTATCTTATAATTAGTATGAAAAATAAGGGTGATAGCACTACAAAGTCATACATCAGCAAAAAATACAATTTAAAAACTTTCAGAGTTTTTTATGATATGAGTAAAAAAGTTACCCAACTTGCCGTAGTCAAAAAAGTTGACCTTGTTCAGCAGATCATCGTGCCAATAGTGTGCATGATTCCCAGAAATTACAGCAAAACCTCGTCGCTGCTGCTCCCTTTCAGCCGCGTTGACACACCCTTGATCACAGATTTAAAAAAGGAGACGGCGATGGAACTAAAATTGAATAAACATCTGACAAACATCACCCTTTGCAAGATGCAAAACAAGTACTACAATAATTAAAGTGCGGTAATATAATATTATATGCCAATATACGTTCAATTAGACTAATATATCAACAAACAAATACAACCTATCTTTTTAGCTATCTTTCCGCACATAATTGACATTATTATAAATTTAAGTTTATCCTATATAGATGTTTAATTTTCATAACATTTATGTTATATTTACTATTCATCTCCTAAACTTTTCCGCACTTTTGTTTCATGCATTCAACTTTAATTTATCAACTCACAACTTTCTTTTCAAACCGTCATTCATTCTGTTCACCTATTAACGTACAACTCCTCCATATGTAATTGTATCGTATGCAGCAAATTGACAACAATTATCAAGCAGCTACTGCTATGTCTTATATAAAATGAAATAACCGGTCCTAAAATACTTACCGCTTGTGGTACTCCAATACTCTTTATGCCGACACGCATCACTTTTCTGTATTCTACCGCTTCAAGCTGAGTACTTAACCACATAGCTACTTCGCATCGAACCATATTCTTTTACTAGTGGTGTTTGCCACAATTACTATATTTTGACCGAAATCTCCAGTTAAGCTTGTCCCATTATTATTGGAGACACCTGCGTCCATGTGTGAAATAAAATCTACAACAACTTATGAATTCAACAAACGAATAAAAATAACCACATAAAATAAAAAAACGATTAAAACATATACAGTTTGACTTTTTCCTGGTTGACGTGTATGGAAATAAAAATTATTAATCTCACTAAGATAATAATAATAATAAAAACTCAAAACCCCATAATAAATTTGGTTAAGTTTGAAACAGAAAAAAGTCTGTAATATTGTGGCATTACTAGTAAATATATTACAAAACACTTCTTCCAGCCTCTTAAAAGATAAAACAATAACCCAACATGTGAGAGAAGAAATAACAAAATATTGCTAAATCCTTATTATCATAGAGAACAAATTTAATAATAAAGAAAATAAAAAAGTGTACATAAACCACAAAAAGATTTAATAGTTAGTTTAGTGCCACGAAAAGCTACGTAGCA
>JANEYF010003660.1:0-137199 GCA_029963845.1 Rhamnusium bicolor
TCCAATATCATGTGAATGTTTACAATAACTCTGTCACTCGGACCATAAATATACTTCAGCTGTTATAATTACCTACTCTTAAAAAGAAACACATCAACGACCACACCAAATACTGACCATTCTCTGCCTAACTCGTCGAACTACACGTACATCACATACCCATCGAATAAAAAAAAAATGATGAAAAACAAAATTAAACCCACCCATACAGTGAAATTAAAATAGGAAATTTATATTAGGTAAGAAAACACTTTTTTAGATATGCATTCTGTCACTAATCTAATTTACGACTTATGTAAAACCATTATTTTTAATTATTTTTAGCTTTTAACCTTGAAAAAGTCCGAAAACTCGGACGAAACGTAGGACAAATTGTTCATATACTTGGCTGGAAGTCCTCTAGTAATAAAAATAGGAAATAAGTTTTTCTGTTTTTATTGAAGAAATAATTTCTACCTTAACAGCCAACAACTTGTGTAAAATATCATCTATTACCCTAAGATTAGTTAGTTGATGCTTATATATACCCTCACTTTGTAATAAAGAATTTAGTCTTGTACTCACCATCTGATGAAGCCACTGTGTGGCGAAACAATTGTCATGAGTTAATTAAATCGTGAAAATCAAACATAAGTTTATTTTGTGTTTATTTGTGAAATGGATTTTCATCAAGTAAAGGTCGAATCAATCAACTAATTATATATACACTTATACGTGCAGTATGCACATATTCTGTACATGTATATGCACATATATACGCATATAACAACATAGTTTTATATCTAATGTACCTTTATAGATACAAAGGAGATATAACAAACAAACAGTAATAATGTATTATAATAAGATTTAAACAGTAACTAAAACATGTACCTAATAAAATAGACAAAAATTATTAAAAACACTAATGTAAAAATCAGGTACTTACATTTAAATTAGGTTTTCCTTGTAAAAGTATGTAATTAAAAGCTTAAACATGAACATGAACAAATAAATATGATTTCAGAACACTACAAACAAACACCATCGACTAGAATGAAAAGTACGTAATACGAGATTTGTTTTTAAAGTAAAAGAATTTAATCAGTTACTTTTTAAGATTAGTGATTTTTTTATTTTTGTCATTATATTGAAATATGAGGTGTTTAGGTTCTTTAATGAAACTGCAATAAACTTCCTTGAGTCATATTTAACCAATCGTGTCCAAAAAGTAAGAACACAGAAAGGTGTATCAAGTTCAAAATCAGGTGTTCCACAAGAATCAGTCTTGGGACCTTTATTATTCCTAATATACACTTTCGATCTAGTCAATTATGTTGAATTTTGTAATATACATTCTTATGCTGACGACACTCAACTTAGCTTTAATTTTAAAATGTCCGATTTCAATCAGTTGTCACACAAAATTAATAAAAATTTGGCAAGTATAAATGAATTCTGTTATAAACTTGGTTTAAAAAATTAACCCCTCGAAATCCGTATCACTGCTATTTTGTTCAAAGGTGCGTATAATTTGGTTAGCCTTACTTATCTATTAGCGGCGAACCATTATTAATAGTAGACCATGCTAAAAATAAAGATGTTACTTTTGATAACAATTTAAGATTCACTTTTCATGTTACAAACTTAATAAGAAATACCTATATATACGTTTTAAACTTCTATATGCATTTGAACTTTAAAACAAGAAAAAAGTTATGCGAAACCGTTGTTTGTCAACCATAAATTATTTTGTAATAATGCTTTATCAGTGTTTTGATCAATTGATGAAAAATAGGCTCCAAAAAATCCAGAATAATTGTTGATTTTTGTCTATGGTTTAAGAAAATATGGTCACGTTTCAAGTAAAATAAACTTTATATACTTATAAATATCTATTTGTTACGTTTATCCACAAACTATTGTTTACTGGTTGCCCTCCCTATCTTAAAGACAAATTAGTGCTAAAAGCAAATTTTCGTAACCGAGTCTTAGATTTATTAACAGATTCACAATGCCACATCATTCCGCCGCCGTTTTTCAAAGGTGCTTCACCTACAATGCTATCAAATTATGCAACAACTTAGATGAAAACCCAAAATTGAAAAATGTGTATTCTTTTAAGAAGGCAATAAAATCCAGTCCGGCTTCTGGTTACTCGAACTGAAAAAAATTTTCGGTTCGAGTAACCAGAAGCCGCAGTAAGCAGTTATCGGTTAGAACCTGAAGATGGCAGATGAGATTCTGCCGAAACGTTGTTCAGACAACCACGGTCCCCTCGGGGCCCTATCACCTACGCGGGAGTATACCCGGAAAACGAATTTAACATTCACCACCCGCGAAAACCTGAAAAACAACATATATATATATATATATATATATATATATATATATATATATATATATATATATATATATATATATATATATATATATATATATATATATATATATATATATATATATATATATATATATATATATATATATATATATATATATATATATATATATATATATATATATATATATATATATATATATATATATATATATATATATATATATATATATATATATATATATATATATATATATATATATATATATATATATATATATATATATATATATATATATATATATATATATATAGTTTTTTTTTGTGGGGATTTCGATCAGGTATAACTAATTAAATTTTTTTTTCTAACGTTTCGGTTTATTACACCATCATCAGAGAACTACAATTAATATAATATTTTAAACACATAGTTATGGTTATTATACATTAAAATTTACTTACACTATTATTTATTAGGAATTTGTTTTAAAATTTTCTATTACATGCTGTTTGGTTGTCTGTTTTAACGCAACTGAGATATTTTAACATAGTTTGTGTGCTCTTAAAGTTTTGTTTATGTTACAGAGATAACGTTGGAATGTATATGGTTTACTGTGAGTGTTTTGCTTAAATAGTGAATACCTATATAATAAGATATTTTATTTCAAGAATTATTCTTTTGTATCGGTCAGATGTAAAAATTGATTTCATGTTGTAATGTACCCCAATTATTTAATTAAGTTAAAGTAGGTTTCGCTTAAATTTTCTATATCAGTGCGATTATTTATGGCGTTGGTATGTCTTTTTATTTGTAGCATTTCATGTATGTTTCTTCGGTTATAATTAGGTTCTTTTTCTAATATTTGTATGTTGTTAAAATTAAATCGGTGGTTTTGTTTCTATGGCGTGTTTGGCTAGTACTGTCGTGTTTTGGTTTTGAGTTTTTTATGCTATATTTGTGCGTGTATACTCTTTTATGTAGATATTGTTTAGATTGGCCTATATAGGTACCATTACAGTCGTTGCAGTCTATCTTATATATAGTATTAGTTTCGTTGTCGGTTGGTAGTCTAGGTTTAAGTTTTGTGAAAAATTTTTTCGTGGTATAAATAATAGTGTAAGTAAATTTTAATGTATAATAACCATAACTATGTGTTTAAAATATTATATTAATTGTAGTTCTCTGATGATGGTGTAATAAACCGAAACGTTAGAAAAAAAAATTAATTAGTTATACCTGACCGAAATCCCCACAAAAAAAAAACTATCAATATTAATTGATAATAACGGTCAAGAAAAGAAAAAAAAAATATAAATATATATATATATATATATATATATATATATATATATATATATATATATATATATATATATATATATATATATATATATATATATGTATATATGTGTATATATATTCACTTTATTTATATATATTTTTTTATTATATTTTTAGTATATCAGTAACATTTTAAATATTCGTTTATTGTTTCCCAAAAATGCGATGTATCCAAAAATGCAACAAATACCAGGATAAGTATGTTTTATTAACTGAAGAGAGTGCCTCGGTTACATAATGAAAATCAAGCGAACTAACGAATGCTGAGTCAGACACCACGTCAAATGACTTTCTAGGATAATCATTTCCTGACTGATGACTACAACTGAATTGATTCAAGCCATACTCCATTAACGAACCTGTCTGAATTGCACTATGCTCTATCGATGCTATTTTGGGAGAAATTATAAAGGTCGACGTCAGTAATCAACACGTTTTACTTAAAAGGTATTTGGATAGTTCTCGAAGGGTTGGTATCTACTTTAATTTTGTATTTTGATATTAATTGGAGATAATACGGAGGTTGTCGTCAGATTTTATACTATATACTTCACCGTGAATTACAATTTTACAGAAAGTATTTTTTACTGGTGTTGACAACTATTGAAGGTAAAACTTCAATAACATTTTTAATATTCATAATAAGAGTTGGCAAATCGGTCCGTTAGTCATAAGCGGTGCCAGGTGGAGAAATACCCAAATACGTAAGCGAGACTTGTTTACTATTTTAGCAACGTGATGTGTATAACGTAAATTATTCATCTCCGTTGTATTGTTGATAATTTTATTTGTTGTATTTTATTCTTGATATTAATTTAATAATAAAGTATGTCAGACCTGCCCAAGGGTAAAAAACGGTCACACGCTGACAAAGTGAATAAATTTATCAGTGAATCCCAATTCCAATTTAATCAGCTTTATTTCCTATTTTATATATATTTCTAATTAATGCTACTTTTTATTTTATTTATTTCATATATAAATATATATAAACAAACAAACAATATAACACGAGGGACAAAGTTGACAAAAAATGGTATTCAGCCAGGACGACAATACCGTCCAGGTATGGCTGGGTCCTCCTGGTTGCCGGTGTTGTGACAGCATGTCATTTTTCACCTTTTACCATTCTGCATGGAGGCATGTTCATGCACAGAAACAAAAAATGCATTATAATTCAAAAAACATAAAAAAAATGTAATAATTTAAAAATCAGTTTACAGAGAACATGTGGGTGAATGTATGTACAGTGGAAAATTTCCAAAAAAACCTGCTCAAAATAATGATTTTTTTATTTTGAAATTAAAAATTGACTTCTGTGGGGTTTGGAGTAGGGAAGGCGTGTCCACGAATTGTAAGGCGTGAATTCCCGGATTTATTCTACAATGGTACTATATATTAATTTGTAAGTTGTGCGAGACAGACCTGATGTTCTGGGACTAATGTGATTGTAAACGTCACGTAAATTCTGTGCAACATAAAATAAAAAAGATGGCGTGCCTTTGACAACACAGTTTATGTTCGATTTACTCTTAATGCTGGTTGCCTGTGATGTTTCGCTACACATACTCTATAAACAACCATTTCAGGAGTTCTGGAATAAATACAATCCCAAGGTGACGTTACCAACTCGCACAACGTTGCGTAACTATGTACCAACTTTGAGCGAAGACATTGTAAATAAGATCAAATATGTACTAAAAAAATACACGGCTGTGGTTATGTGTTAACGAGACGACAGATTGTAAAAAAAATTCTATTTTAAATATTATGGTAGGTGTACTGGACCCTCTCAAGCCGATATTTCCACTGTTACTGGCTAGCAAAAGACTAACTGAGTGTACTGGCCAAACAATTACGCGGTGGTGCTGGAGACGTTGGAAAAATTTGACCTGTCAAAAAGTCAAGTGTTGATGTTTATGACCGATGGTGCTGTGACAATGCGTTTGGTAGGCCGTTCTCTTCAAAAATACGGTTGTAGGTTGGTACTTGTTACGTGTAAAGTGCATGCCTTACGTCTTGTGGCAGAAACTATTCAACAAGGTTTTCCAGAGATAGATGCATTAATAGCAAATACAAAAAAGGTGTTCCTTAAATTTCCTAAAACGTCTTCGCGTATTTCATGGAATACATGATGTTGCAAAGTTTCTACAGATCTTTTCCAGTTTGTGATAACCAAGGTAGTTAAGAGGGTAAGTTGTGCATACGTTGTAACAGTTTATTGCTTGAATTCTAGTTAATTTCTTTTAATTACACTGATTATGATGCGCGCGCCTATGTCCTGCGGCGCATTTTTGCCAACTCTATTCATAATCAATTTAAAAGAAGTTTGTCTTTAATTTACATTTTTATATGTGGGCAATAGGTCCAATTTAACAATTTCAAAAACAGTTTAAAAATATTTATTAAATTAATAACAAGCAGATATTCATTGTGCTATGTGCTACGCAAAGCGCCCAGTTACAGAAACAAAATTGGATTATTTTGATATACTGAAAAAGTTAGGCACAATTTTAGATCATGATAATGTTACGTGTTTGCTATCCACACAAACACCTCTTCCTGTAGATTCGTTGATTGAAAGTCCAGGTAACACTTATTCACTACTTTATTTATTAATTAACAATTAACAACATTAACAACAATAGACTAATTACTGTCTTAACTATAATTACACTTGAACACTTATAAGTCTCTTTCTTATTACTTCTTTACTCGCTCACGTTCAACTTAAGATTAAATCTCGGCCCACCGTGCGTCTTATTTATACATCCATTGACCCAGTCTAGAGCACTCCAGAATATTCCCGGCCGTTCGTGTACAATTCCAGCCTAATCTAACCAGTATACACAGTCCAGTGGCGTAACACTGCCCCCTCCTTAAGCCTGAACGTCCCGATCAGGCAATTCATTATTCCCTGCATACTTGGCTAGTCTCTCTATGTGCACCACCTTCATCTTGGATTTTGGACTTTGCTGAATTCTATATACAACGTCGTTTAATCTGGTGACCACAGTGTAAGGACCTTCCCAGGGCGGGTGAAGCTTCGGGGATCTGCCTTTCTTTCGTTGTGGGTTATATAGCCAAACCAAATCTCCAGCCTGGAACCCTCCTGAATTCGCTTTAAGATCATAACGAGCCTTCATGCGATCACTTGCTATGGCAATTCGGTCTCGTACCAGCTCATGGATGTTCCTTAGCCGTTCACCAACTTCATCGGCGTAGTCATTTACGGAAAGTCGCTCCTCATCCGGTGTGCCAAACACCAAGTCACATGGCAGTCTAATCTCACGTCCAAACATCACGCGAGCCGGTGTCTGTTTTGTTGTTTCATGAATGGAGGCCCTGTATGCCATAAGGAAAAGAGGTAAGTGACGGTCCCAATCTCTCTGATGTTTCTCAACCACTTTGGATAGGTGCTCCTCCATGGTTTTATTATATCTCTCCACCATTCCGTCTGATTGTGGATGTAGGGCTGTTGTTCTTGTCTTATGAATTCCCAGTAGGCGACACATCTTCTGAAACACCCCTGATTCAAAGTTTCTTCCTTGATCCGAATGCAATTCTAGGGGCACGCCAAATCGACATACTAGATTATCTACCAGAGATTGAGCGACAGTGGCTGCTTCTTGGTTGGGTATGGCATAAGCTTCAGGCCACTTACTGAAATAATCCATGGCAACTAAGATGTATTTGTTCCCATCATCTGTCACGGGGAATGGACCAGCTACGTCGATCGCAATTCGCTCAAAAGGAGCCCCTACGTTATATTGTTTCATTTGGCCCTTACTTCTTGTCCGTGGCCCCTTACTTGCCGCACAAACTTCACATTTGCGGCACCAAGCTTCCACATCTTGGCGGCTGTTCACCCAGTAGAATCGTTCGCGTACTTTAGTGAGAGTTTTGTTGATGCCAAAATGTCCGCCAGATGTTCCATTATGCACTTCCTGGAGTACTTTTGGTATGCGACACCTGGGAATTATCAATCTCAAAGTAATTTCCTTCCCGTCTGGACTTTCCCAAGCTCTTTTCAACAGTCCATCCTCTACTCTAAGGGAATCCCATTGTGCCCACAAAGCCTTCAGTCCCACTGCCTTGTCTGAAATGTCCTTCCAGCCTGGTCGTGCTCCTCTTTCTTTCCATTCCAGAATAGGACCAGTTTCTTGATCTTTTAACTGCTCCTCTCTTAATGTCTCTCTTGTCCAGTCGTCAGGAACATCAATTTTAACGGTGTTCACAATTATTATCCCTTGTTGTTTTTCTACCCGGTGGCAGTGCTTGCAGTCTTCCGGACAGGGTCTTCTAGAGAGAGCGTCTGCATTTTTATGGGATTTTCCAGGACGATGTTCGATTTTAAAATCGTACTGCTGCAGTTTTTCTATCCAGCGTGCTAGTTGGCCTTCCGGAGTCTTCAATTGCAATAACCACTTTAATGCAGCATGGTCGGTCCGAACCTTAAAGTGTTGTCCATATAGGTACTTGTGAAAATGGTCTATGGACTTGACAATGGCCAATAGTTCCTTCCGTGTCACACAATAGTTACGTTCTGGCTTCGACAACGTCTTGCTGAAGTATTCAATTACTTTTTCCTGTCCATTTTGAATTTGGGAAAGAACACATCCAAGTCCAGAATTACTGGCATCCGTGTCTAATACGTACAGACCTTTCCGTTCTGGGTATGATAGAACCGTACTCGAACACAGTGCTGATTTTAGTGTTCTGAACGATGTTTCACACTCTTGTGTCCATTGGTACTGAACTTTCTCTTCTGTAAGCCGGTGTAGTGGCTTCGCAATATCAGCAAATCGTTCCACAAATCTTCTGTAGTAAGTGCATAGGCCAAGGAAGCTTCGTACTTCGTGAACATTTGAAGGCCTCGGCCAATCTCGTACTGAGGAAATCTTGTCTGGGTCTGTTCTTATCCCCTCCGAAGACACGACATGTCCTAGGAATTTTACCTCTTTCAGGAACATTAGGCACTTTTTGGGATTCAATTTCAGGTGTGCATTTTTAATTCTTCCAAACACTTCTTGAAGGTTCTTTAAATGCTCCTTAAAATCCCGTCCCATAACCATCACATCATCAAGATAAACTAGACATGTCTTCCAAGTTAGTCCTCGTAGTACCAGTTCCATCAGTCTTTCAAAAGTTGCTGGTGCATTGCACAGGCCGAAAGGCATCACAGTGAATTGATAAAGGCCACTTCCTGTCGAAAAGGCTGTCTTGTCTTTGTCATCTGGATGAAGTCCCACTTGCCAATATCCACTTCGAAGATCTAGAGTGGAAAACCACTGTGAACCTGCCAGCGTACTTAGTGTGTCATCAATTCGGGGTAACGGATAGCTGTCTTTTCTAGTGACGTCATTCAGCTTCCTGTAGTCGACACAGAATCTTAAAGTTCCATCTTTCTTAGCAACCAAAACTACTGGAGACGACCAAGGACTGGTTGATTCCTCAATAACTCCGTCTTTAAGCATCTTCTGTACCATTGCAGAAGCCTCTTCTTGTTTTGCTAATGGGAGCCTCCTAGGTGGTTGACGAATAGGAGCTGATTCACCAGTATTTATCCGATGTTGCACTATGTTGGTCTTTGTAAGAGCTTCTGTGTCCTTTGCAAATACTGTACTTTCTTTCTTCAAAAATTTTAAAGCTTCTCTATGTTCATCAGGAGTTAAATGGTCTAACTGGGCATTTAACATCTTTACAACTTCTTGGTCCATATCTGTAGACGAAGTTCCAATGATTTGTTCTTCACATCTTGCAATCCATGTGACTGGTTCGTAGGTGCCAATTGCTTCGCCTTCCTTGAACGTCACTGAGTGTGAATTTAGGTTAACCATTCTAATCGGTATCTTGTCTGTAGTCTGTGTTAACGTCCTTGCCAGAATTACATTGTCTGTCATTTTAATTGAGTCATCCTTCTCAACGAGGCCAAAGCGGTATCCCACAGAATTTTCCTCCAGGACTGCCTCAATTACCTTCTCTGTTCGTGCAGGAATTTTTACTGTCCTCGAAGTTAGTAGCCTAATATTATGGAATTTTTCATCTGCCGTTGACAAAATAATTTCTTCATTTCCAATCCTGAGAACTCGTTCTCCAACGTCAAGTACAAATCCATATTTTTCCATAACGTCTAATCCTAAAATGAAGTCATCTGTAATGTCAGCTACGATAACTTGATGTTTAAAACATAAGCGGCCAATCTGCAGCTCCATGTCGACTTCCCCATGAACCGCCGCCCTATCTCCAGTAGCTGTTCGGATGACTAATCCATTTTGTCCTTTATTTATTTTGAATCCCGTTATGAATCCTGCCTGTACTATTGAAGACGTAGCTCCTGTGTCGATTGTGAACACGCATTTCTTCTTATTTACATAACCCTCCAACAACAGACTACTTTGAACTCTCCGAAGTTGGGAAACTTTTATTTCTTGGGGGTCACAACATTTCTTGGCCAGCGCAGCCCCCAAATTGCCAGCCATCTTTAGTTTTCCTGTAGCTCCTCAACCACAGCAGCATTTACCCTTTCTGGGCTGCGTTGACGACAGTTCCTCTTGATATGGCCCACTTTGCCACACCTATAACAACGGATGCTTCCATTCGGCCTCCCACTATTTTGTTGTTGGTCTTGTCTTTGCTGAGAGTTCGATTTTGTGAGTAGTTGGGTGATCATCTTGTGTATATCAGATATCAGATTTTGTGTTGTGTTGTCTGGCTTGTCTTCCTCCACACTCACAGCTCGTACTCTCTGATTTGATTGGGTGGTATCCTTATAGGCAGCCTCAATCTCCAGTGCATGTACTAAAGCCTCACTACTAAGCTTATGCCTGGCTAACTTAAGAATTCGCCTAACTTCCTGGTCCCTTACTCCATCAATAAATGTACCAACTGCTAACTGTTGTTGAAATTCCATTGGTGCATCAGGATAGGCTAGATGGGCTAATCTTTCTACAGCAGCTTCGAACTCCTGGAGGCTTTCTCCACCTCGTTGTCTGCGTGATTTGAGCTGAGCCTGATATACTTGGGCGAGATGTTGGTCGCCATATCTTAGTTCTAATGCTGCCTCCAAAATGCTAAAGTTTTGTTGCTGTGTGGCAGGAATTGTTTGGAGCAGGTCTAATGCTTGGCCCCTTAGTGCTAATACCAATGCTGTTGCTTTTTCTTCATCGTTCCAGTTATTCGAACGTGCAGCTGCCTCAAATTGTCTCTTATAAGTTGACCATGAACTTTGACCGTCGAATGAAGGTGGTTGTAACTTAGCACTAGACGACAGTACTAATTGACCTCCCTTCTCTCTTAATTGTTGTTTCAACCGGGCTATTTCCCCTTCAACTTCACTGACTTTTCCTTTAACTTCAGTTATTTCTCCTTCAAACTTTCCTCTAAATTCACTGACTTCTTCTTTAACTTCCATGACTTCAGCCTGTACATCTTCCTTCAATTGTTCAGTGACCGAGAGCATGACTTGATGCTGTCCCTCCATAATTTGTCTTAATTCTTCCTGGCGTTCCTTTCTTTGCTCTTCCTTTTCTTCCTGTCGTCTTCTCTCTTGTTCTTCCTTTTCTTCCTTTCGTCTTATTTCCAGGCCTTCGATCATTTTTATCAAGTCTTCTTTTTCTTCTAGGCGTTTTCTCTCGTGGTCTTCTTTTTTCTTCTTGTCGTCTTCTTTCCTGATCTTCCATAATCTTCCTTTGTTCATCTTCTCTCTTCCTGTCGCTTTCTTTCTTGTTCTTCCATAATCTTCCTTTGTTCATCTTTCTCTTCCTGTCGCTTTCTTTCTTGATCTTCCATAATTTTTCTCTGTTCGTCCATCCTTTGTAACAATGCTGCAAGCATGTCCTGTGTTTGCTTCTCCGCCATACTTCTTGTTGTTGGCATTAACTCACGACACGTAAATCAATTTCAGAATAAAGTTTATTACACTATAAAGTCCGTAAAATGTTGATATTACGTCTATTTTAATAATGGAATGTTCGAGAACTTTCACGCAGTATCACTAATAAGTCTTATTTTGAGTCTATAACACGTTCCCGTTAACACAGCTTACGTATCTTCTGTGGTTTCCAAATCGAATGTTCTAGAATTGTCACTAAAAGTCACTTATAGTCTTGTTTTTAAGTCTACAACACGTTCCCGTCGACACAACTCACGTATCTCCTGTAGTTTCCAAATAGAATGTTCTAGAATTTTCCCGAAATTGCACTAATAGTCCCTTTTTTTCAGTCTACAACACGTTATTACTAGCGGCACTCGCGTATTTGCAACTATTTCTAAATCGAATGTTCTAGAAACTTCTCGAAAATCCACTTTAAAGTCACTATTCAGTCCAGAAATAGTCCCCCAAACACTGTCCAGTAGTTTAATTTTTCGTGTCACCCCTAATTCCTGAGAAGAACACTGTAGAATCTTTTCGAATATTTCAGAAATTTCTCTTCCAATCCACTTCCGACACCAAATTGTTACGTGTTTGCTATCCACACAAACACCTCTTCCTGTAGATTCGTTGATTGAAAGTCCAGGTAACACTTATTCACTACTTTATTTATTAATTAACAATTAACAACATTAACAACAATAGACTAAT
The DNA here is from genome assembly GCA_029963845.1 of Rhamnusium bicolor. NCBI lineage: Eukaryota > Metazoa > Arthropoda > Insecta > Coleoptera > Cerambycidae > Rhamnusium > Rhamnusium bicolor. Next base: position 12,247 of record JANEYF010003660.1, read on the forward strand.
TACTGTCTTAACTATAATTACACTTGAACACTTATAAGTCTCTTTCTTATTACTTCTTTACTCGCTCACGTTCAACTTAAGATTAAATCTCGGCCCACCGTGCGTCTTATTTATACATCCATTGACCCAGTCTAGAGCACTCCAGAATATTCCCGGCCGTTCGTGTACAATTCCAGCCTAATCTAACCAGTATACACAGTCCAGTGGCGTAACAATAATTTCCTTAAAATATGCAATTGTTTCTTGAGAAAGCACAACGTTTACAAATTTCAATACTTCCAAACGTAATACTGATGAATGTTTTTAATTTAATATTGTCACGACTCTCGTATATTAATAGTCCTGACGGGGTACTTGGCTGCAAGAGGTCAGAAAATAAAGGACGTAGTTAGAAATCAATGCCATGTTTTTTTATTTTAGCAAATGTATAAAAATGTATAAAATCTCATTACATAAAAACAGAGACATAAAAAAACCAACAATAGAAAATACAATAACATTATAAGGGTCTTACCAAATTAAAGTCATGGTGGAGATATGTCCTACTGGATGGGTCATCATCGACTTCCCTCTGCCTGTGTCGCCAGCGTATTTATATCTTTTTAAAACACTTATTCAGCAAGTTCTTTACACCAGGTTAAAGTTTGACACAGTTAATTGTACCAAATGTTTAATTGTTTTATTGATATGAATTAGATTATGCAATTTTGCATTCTTTGTGATTGTCTAATAAATATTTAGTGCAATGCACTGTATGTTACAAATAAAAAAGATAATTTGGAAATGTATTTTATTTAGCATCTGAGAAATTATTGAATTCTATTAATATTTATTTTTGTAGCCTAAAATATAAAGAAGTTGCCAACTAGTGTATTAATCAATTATTTATATAAATTGGTATTCCATGTATGACAATATAGCAGAAAAAAACTGTGATTACTGACTTCACAAACACGTAAGACAAAGGATTAAATTTGTCTCTCATTATTTTGCTATGTGTAAAGGGCAGATATTTGTGCTGCAATTCAAAGAAAAAAGATTAACGAGTGTTCTGTAATTTCAATCGATCTAATTAGGTGCACTTTACCATTTTGTCAATATGTGGGAACTGCGAACAATGCTCAGTGCCTAAACGAAATTTTAAAAGGGTATTTGATGAAGCAAATGAGCAGACTAATTGGATACTGAAACACGACTATGTGTTAGATAATATAAAATAAAAATAAATAAGTATTCTATTAAATAAACGTAGAATTCACATTCCGTTATAAGATGAAATGGACAGGTAATATTTTTAGAGAGACCATATGGAATCTGAGAATTTTTACCAGTTTTGTAAATTTCTGTTTGTATTCTTTAATTATTGATAGTACTAAAAGACGTAATACATCTTTGATGTATTTCATAAATATTTTGAACGAATTTCAAATATTTTATTTTTTATAATGTGGCAAAGAAATCTTGCAAAGTTGTTCCTGCAAGTGTGTCCTGCTAACTGACAAACTATGAGTTTACAATTTTAGTTATATTAAAATTGCTATGAAAATTTAGTTGAAGTACGAAAAATCTTTCCAAAATGAAAAAAAATATAAAAATTGTATGCAATGCAAATACAAATTAAATAAATGTGTTTATTACATTCGTGGATCACTCTTAAAATTGTATCGTGTGAACAAGCAACCAATCAGAATAAGGTATTTCCCAGACGTGGATTTCTCTCTGCAGAAAGAACGGACTCTAGTGCATAGCAAATTTTTGTGATCGTTTTCATCCGCACCTGCTCATTACCTACTCATATTATATTCCTAGTATATTAATTAATCCAGCTAAGATAAGAGCTTTAATACTTAATCTAAAACGCTGTAAAGACATTTCTTTCAGATTGCTGTCAATATTATTATACAGAATGGCAGTGGCGGTTCGTGGGTAAAGAGATAGGGAGGTCAATTAGAAATGTTTACTGTATTACCTACCTTTTAAAGTGATTTAAATTCCAAGTCGATCCTCCGGTCTTTTTGAGATGCAAAGTGGTCAATTACTTTTTCATTAAAGTCTTTTATCTTCTTTATTAATGCCCTTTCTATGGTAAGCATAGCTAAAGAAGATAACCTTTCCTGACCCATGGTATTTCTTAAAAATGTCTTTATTCTTTTACAGGTGGAAAAACAACGTTCACTTTCGACGGTAGTCATAGGGAGAGTACACAAGATTTTTAACAGTTTGACACTTTCAGAAAAAGTATTGCACAAATTATTGTTAATAAATAGCTGTAACAAAGCAACTGCACCTTCACTATTGGAAAAATCTTCTCGGCTATATAATACTTCTAATTCAGTTTTAAGTTTCAAATAATTTATGACTGGATACTCCGTTTTAACTAATTTAAACATATCTTGAGGAAAGCTTTTTTATAATCTTTAAATCGAACTGCGTGAAATAACTGAGACACTGCTAAATGATTACTGAAGCCAAACCTGTTTTTGATCTCAGATGTAATTGTATCACAAACTTCTAATGAAATTCTCCTTTTTGATTCTTCCGTTTTACATCTCTGGGCAGACTGCATGGATGTCTCCTCCACATAGTTATTCAAACTTTTATTTCTGATGTTTTCAATTTAACTATTAAAAACGCCAATACACTTATTTACTGTTATGACATCGATATTACATTTTTGTAATTGATTGAACAATATATCACAATGAGGCATAACTAAATGAAAAAAAATTTAACCAGTAAAGAAAATGTTCATTTTGTAAATAGTTTTTTAAACCTATAGCATGGTTTAGAGTGTTGTTTTCTGATTCATTATCAATGATTTGTTCTAAACAATCTAATAATTCTGTTCGATAGGTATAAACAGTCTCTATGCACTTTGTATTAAAATTCCATCGTGTTGGAGCCGCTTTAGGTAATCTCACCTAACAACATTATCTAACACGGCTGTTCTTTTTGGCGATTTTCCAAAGAATGAAGAAAAGCTATGTAAATTTGCAAAAAAAAATTTTATGCTTTTATCCTGTCCTAACGCTTTTTGTAAAATTTAGTTGATGCGCGTAACAATGAACAAAATTTGCTGAAGGATAACTTTTTTAATTTTGGCTTGTACACCTCCAAAAGCACCACTCATTACTGATGCTCCATCGTAACTTTGTGCTATCAATTTTTCAGGACTTTCATTAATTTTCAGACATTCTAACTCTTTTAAAATTACATCTGTCAAATGCTGCGATGTCGTTCCTTGAGTTTTAATATATTTTGTACAACACTCATATTTAATAGTAAACAACAAAAACTCTGTTTTACTTAATTTCACGACAAGTAGAGATTTACTAATAAAATGTTCACAAATAAAAACATTAAAAACAACAAGACAGAATTTACCGACCAACGCGTACCTCGTCAGCATTAAGACTGCTCTACTAAACTTCGTGCGTTACCGTTTCCGTAAAATGTGTCAGGTACATTGTCCCCGCCAGTGTTTTCTGTCTCGTTTGCTTTCTGACGATTCGCGCATAAGTCTATTTCACTTTAATTCGTTGTAAATTTGGTCCGTATCTAGCTTTGAGGACAAGTTGTGGATTGACCCAAGATTTTTAAATTCTATACAAAATCATGCGATCTAGATATTTGAATAGTATTGTGCATAGAATGAACTAGAAACTTTAATATATTTTTTAAGAATATTAAAAATATATATATTATATATTTTTAAACTTCAGAAAATGAATAGCTCTATTTTTTTTATTTGTATGTGGGGGGTCATTGACCAAATGACCCTATAGAAGAACCACCAGTGCAGAATGGTAGCATTATATGTAAAACTACGACGAAATGAATCTGTAGAATGTTGTGGTACAGTAATCAAAAAAAGAATTTCTAATATTCCTATCATGAACGTTATATCTGTGAATTAATTTTTGACGAGGATATATTGGGGTTGATGACTGAAGAAGTTTATGAATAAATACAAGAAAATGATACTCAACCAATTTGTGCATCTTTCACCACCCCAGTTCCGATATTTTAATTGATATATGATGAAACTTTCACAGATTAGTAACAATCTAGCACATGTACTTTAAGACATCTGAATTCTGTTTCTGGTAGTCTGATCTAAACATGGATAATACATTACACTACAATAATTAAATAAAGGAATAACTAAGAACTCACATAATTTTTCTTAGTTTAAAATAATTTAAGAGACACTTATTTGCATAAATAACTTTTAATCTAACATACACTTTCTGCAGCAAATTTTTCACGTGGCTATCAAATCGTAATTTGTAATCTATTATGACACCAAGATTACGGGCATGATTAGAAAACGAGATAGTTTCATTGGTTTTTCTAATGTCAAGGTGATTTTTAATAAAATCACGTTTATTATCTGAGCAAAATAACAATAATGTAGACTTTTTGGGATTTATGCTTAAATTATGACCAACAAAAAAATTTACAAATTGACTGTAAATCACTATTTATATTATCCGTAGGTTGCAATATTTCGTCAGGTGCAAAGTAGTGGAGGATCTATGTGTCATCTGCATAAAATTGAAGGCTTGAAGTTTGTACTAACTACATTAGATATATCAGAAGTGTATATGAGAAGTAATAAGGGCCCGAGAATAGAGCCTTGAGGTACTCTTGAGACTATTTGTTGATAATTAGCTATTTCTCCACTCACTGATACCATCTGATGACGACTTTGCAGATAATGTGTGAATAAGTTTATAGCTGTGGCGTTAAATCCATATTTTAATTTTGAGCCACCAACTATCACTTGCAGCAATTGAATGCAGCAATTGAAAATGTGTCAATACCTAGTTTCTCACCTTGTATTTATAAAACTGATAATAAAAGCTGCAAATCGTTTCTGTGTATCATGGTCGTAGAGTACAGATGTACCTACTGTCGCCGGCATTCACCTTGACCGCAAAACTCTTTCTCCAATCCAGTCTATTATTAGCTTTCGAGTTGTGTACACGTTAAGTCACTTGGGCGTATTGCATATTGTTTTTGTGTTTTTGTTTTATTTGTTGTACTGTATTGTTGATATTAATTTAATAATAAAGTATGGCAGACGTACGCATGGGTACAAAACGGCCATTTGCTGACAAAGTGAATAAAGTCATAGGTAAATTCCCGGACTTATTCTATGATGGTGCTAAAATAATTTGTAAAGTGTGCGAGAAAGATTTGATGTGCTGAGATAAACGTAATTGTGGACTTCACGTAAATAGTGTACACCATCAAAATAAAAAAATTGGCGTGCCTTCGACAACACAGTTTATGTTTGATTTACTATTAATGCTGATTGTGATGTTTCGCTGCACATACTCGATAAACAACCATTTCGAGAGTTCTGGAATAAATACAATGCCCAGGTGAAGTTACCAATTTGCACAACGTTATGTAACTATCTACCAACTGTACACGTAGACATGGTAAATAAGATGAAATGTGACTTAAAAAATACACGGCTGTGGTTATCTGTTGATGAGACAACAGATTGTAAAAAAAATCTATTTTAAATGTTATAGTACGAGTACTGGACCCTCTTAAACCGACAGTTCCACTGTTACTAGCTAGCAAAAGACTAAGTCAGTGTATTAGCGAAACAATTACCAGGGTGGTGCTGGAGACGTTAGAAAAATTTTAACTGTCAAAAAAATCAAGTGTTGGTGTTTGTGACTGATGGCGCCGTGACAATGCGTTCGGTAGGTCATTCTTTGCAAGAACAAGGTTGTACGTTTATACATGTTACGTGTAAAGTGCATGCAACTATTCGAAAAGGTTTTCCAGAGGTGGATGCATTAATAGCAAATACAAAAGAGGGTTTCTTAAATCTCCTAAACGTCTCCGTGCATTTCATAGCAAGTGTCCCGGTATTCCTAAACCACCACATCAGATTCTTACACGTTGGGGAACATGGTTACAGGCAGCTTTTTATTATGCTGAATATTTGCAACAAATTAAAGCTGTGATACTACAATTCAATCCAGATGAGGCTGCAGCTATTAAGGAAAGCCAGAAAAATTTCGAAGATATTTCCGTTGAAACAGCTTTAAAAAAAATTGCGAAGAACTATAAACCATTACATGAAAGCATGAAAAAATTAGAAAACAGTGCGTTGTCGTTAGCGGAGTCACTGCAAATAGTGAACGAAGTAAATCTACTGCTATACGATATACGTGACGCAACAAATGAGCGCGTTAAAGAAAAGTTCGCAAGTGTGTTAAATAAAGACACCGGTTTTACCAAATTAAGACAAATATGTGATGGTGCAGTCCCAGATCCGCTAAGTGCGTTCAAAGACTATTTTACGTATGCTTATATTACATCAGTAGATGTTGAACGGTCATTTTCAAAATATAAGAATATATTTTCACTAAAGTGAACATCACTCATGGAGACAACCATATAAACATACCTGATGCTGCAAAATGGCTACACATCTTCTCCAGTTTGTAATAAGCAAGCTAGTTTATCAAGCTAGTTAAGAGGGTAAGTTTTTACATACATTGTTATAAATTGTAACAGTTTATTGTTTCTCGTATTAGTTAATTTCGCGTACGCCACTGTCCCACGGAACATTTTTGACAGCCCTACTGATAATTCAAATTCTAATAAGTTTTCATATGTTTTCAAAGATGTTATTAAAATATACTTAGATACAGATTACAGTTTACTTCCATTTGCATTCTAGGGAATAACTGTCCAACTATTAGTCAAGTAACGTAAAGTATAATTATCTCAAGAGATAATAGTTTATACAATTTCCATTACTACCTTGTACACACATGTTCATTTTTATAGCTATTTAAATGCAACAATTTTGTTCGGCTACAGAACCGCATTATTTTCGTTCTAGCAGGTAAGTAGACTGTATGTGAATAAAAGTTTAGCTTGGCCCAGATGTCTCAGTGTTTTATAGATGACAAAGAGAATTTTGCCGTGTTATGATCGCGCAAGCTGTGCTATCACAGGGTGAATTTACTAGACATATACAGCAGGAGGATACTCTAGTCGATTGTAAGATTTAAAATTATTCTGTTACTTTATGTCCCGGTATATCCATCTTCTGGTAGAGTGTTTGTTAGTTACCAAAACAGATTTATATTAATTATTACTACAATGAGAGGTGGCGGAGTATTAATTGCTCTAAATAAAAGTCTCAATGCCATTAAGTCTAACTGTGATATATTTAATGATCTTATTTTTATTGGCATTGTGTCTGTAAGGTTAAAATTTAATAACAATTATTTGTATATTTTTGTTGTGTATATACCTACCACCCGCAGACCAACAGTGATAGTTATGATCAGTTATTTGATGCCTTCGAATTATTGTACACTATTTATGGGTCAAATATTTTAATAATTGGGGGATTTTAATATCCCTGAATTTGCTACAAGTACACCAGATATTATTACTAGTTGTAATTGTAATTCATTATACAATTTTTTAAACTTTTTTTAATTTTAAACAGTATAATAATATCTTAAATAATAGGAATAGGATGTTAGGCCTCGTTATTTCCAACTGCGTATGTAATGTCTTTGATCATCTGATATATTAGTACCTCTAGACCAGCACCATCCAGTTCTTGTCATTGAAACTATATTTAAAAGAGATAAAGAATTTCCACAAAAGAAGAACTAATGTTTTAATTTTAAAAATGCAAACTTCCCAACATTATACCAAGAGCTAGCCTCTAATAATTGGTTCTCTCTAGCACTACACACTTGTGTCAATGAGGCAGTCCGTGAATTATATGACATACTAAACTCAATTTTTATTAAGCATGAATCTAAAAAAATTATTACACATAAACATTATCCACCATGGTTTGATAGAGAATTAATATCTGATGTAAAACAAAAAATGCGTGCCTGGAAAAAAATATCGTTCATCTCGTACACGGGACAATTATAATAATTTTGACAATTTAAGATCTACTGTAAAAAATAAAGTTAGTGTAGCCTATAATACTTTTTATAGGCTACACTACACTCAACGCTGAATCTACGAAATACGAACATTTTATTTTTTGTCATTTTACGAAACCAAATAATTGTATTTTTGCTACTCTTTTATAAGAAAGTTATATGCTGGACATTAAATAGGTATATTTTTAAACATTTTGATTTAATTAGATTTTATATTTCATCTAACATTTATGTTTATACAACTTCCTATGAAATAAATAATCTTGGTATTATGTGCGTTATTATTAAAGTGTAGATCCAAAACAGAATTATGAAAATCCAGTATTATGTATTTCGCCTTCAGAAAGAAATCATACCTGTGTGTATTGAGTTCGGTTGTCTAAGTAGCATTTTCGTTCGCTACGAATATGATGATCCTCTGGAGAGTTCCACCGCCAAATGGGGCAACTTTCCAACTAGCTTCGCTGCCATTTGCATCAACATAACACGTCGGTGAATCCTATCAAAGATATAACCAATTTAAATTTTAATCTCAAGCTCAATATTTTTATATAATGTTGCTAAATGTGTATAGCTCCCACTTTGTTTGTTTATACATATTGGTGTTCATTAAATATTAAACAGTTATATGATCCAAAGAATATAAGTTACGGTGAAATTAAAATAAATTTCAAAAACCGTCAAAGTTACTGAATTGGTTTAGATTTCAGGTACAACGACATTTTCTTGTCTACGCAAATCTAAAGTTTCTGAAATTAATGATGACACTTCAGATACTTGTAGTACCGAATTATATATACAAAAGAACCTAGACAGCATTAAAAAAAAAACGAAATTGAAACTGCTCATGTGTTTAGTGGCTGATATGTTGATTATGACGATCTGAAATAATTAAACTATCTAGTTTGAGCTCTCTGACATCCTTTACCCCATATTAAATAATTTTCTTACCCCGCAAAGAAATAAAAACTTTTTTAATTTTAATTTAAGAACAGATCCTAGGAGTTGATAAAATAGAAGATATAGTTCAATAGTCTTAAACATACCAGTACATTTAATATTCAAATATTTAACTTTGGATATCTGAAAACTTCATTTATGTCATTTATTAAAATGAAAACAAAAGTGGCCCTAAATTGAAGCCTTGAGGTATCCAGAAATATCTATATAATTAACATACTACGTACTGCTTATGTTCATATTTTAGCCAAACTAGATTTATTTAATAAGAATAGTTTCTTGGTACACATCTGCCTGTTTCGATGTACTAAAAGGATATGACTTTTCTAAAATAATTTGGTTCTTTGGAAAGTTATTTGAAAGAGAAATTCTCTATACACAGGTAGGTACGTTAAAGTTTTTTATAACTATATAAAATGTAAGAAACTAGGTATTTATTGTTGTTATCATACCCAATAACACAGGCCTGCAAAATAAAACTTATGGTGGGAGGTTTCTATATTTTAATGTAATTCTGTATGACTGTTTCATGCCGAATCCAAAAATGACTTGCATTTTGCTCTACCACGCAAGGTTTTTCCACAAAGTAAAAATACATGAACGGTTTTCTAATAAAATGTATTAAAATAATGCCATTACAGTAAAATACTTCCCATTTTTAATTACAAAATTTAAATCAAAATTTACAAGTTCCTACAAGAAAATAATATTACAAAAAAGTTGTTAACATTTTTACATGTGTCTTTGCGAATGAAAACGCTTTCTTTTACTTTCAAATGAACGCTTAGTTGAAGCCCGTTTATGTGAAGTTTCACCTTCAGAAGATTCTCTCTTTAAACACCAACAATAGTCAGCCATCATGGCGACGTTCCATCTTCCTTGATATCTCATCTCCATCTGTTTAATGTCCTGGTGAAACCTTTCACCTGGTTCTTCACTCACCGCCCCGAGATTTTCTGGAAAATAGTCAAGATGGGAATGAACAACATGAAGGTTCAAACTCATATTGCACCCCAATGTTTTATAATTTTCTAACATATCGTTGACTATATTCTTGAAATCAGGATCTCTGTTATTACCTAAGAACTTTTGAACTACATTTTTGAAGCCAACCCATGCAGCCTTTTCTTTATCATTCATTGTTGAGTCAAACACTCTGTCTTTCATTAACTCTCTAATTTATGGCCCAACAAAAATACCTTCCTTAAGCTTGGCTTCTAATAAACTAGGAAACTTTGAACATAAATACTTGAAGCAGTTACAGTGTTTGTCGAGAGCTTTAACAAATTGCTTCATTAGCCCCAACTCAATGTGTAATGGAGGCAGAAGAACTTTTTTCGGATCGACCAAACTTTCTTGTACAATATTTTTTGAACCAGGTACTAAATTAATTCTACGTGACCATTATTTCTTTTGCCAATGTTCACCTCGTGCTCTACTGTCCCATTCACATAAGAAACAGGGCATTTTAGTATAGCGTTGGCCTAAGAGCATACCTAAGATTTTAAAATCTCCACATAACATCCAGTTGTGGTCTGCATATTTCACCTTTTCAAGTAGGAGTTTCAAATCTTCATATCTTTCTTTTAAATGAACAGAGTGTGCAACCGGGACTGATGCGTATATATTACCATTATGCAACAATACACCCTTTAAACTCCTTTTAGATGAGTCTATGAACAACCTCCAGTCATTTGGTTGATAAATGGATGCTCCTAACTTGCTAACCAATCCTGGAACATCATGGCAGTAAACAAGGGATCCCTCTTGATCAAAGTATTCTAAAAATTCAGTTTAACGTTTTCTGTACCATGAGAATGTCGTTCCTGGAAGAAGTATATTCTCTTCACTTAGTCTAGATCCCAAATGTTCAGCAGACTCTTTTGAAAGTCCTAAGTCACGAATTAAATCGTTTAGTTCATTCTGAGTAAAAAAGCTGAGGCTGAGTACTTTGTAATGAAAAGTCTTCATCCGAATCTTCAATTTCTAATTGCGAATCAGAATCAGACGACAAAAGAGTATAATTCTCTGGTACAGCATGTACAGGTACATTTGGCCCATGCACTACTAGCCTTATTGCTGATGGAAGGTTCGGATAAAATATTTTTTTCTCATTTTTAATATTTAAGCCACTTACGTCACACAAGCAAAAGTAACAATCTTCTGTATGATTGCTACGTTCCCGCCACACCATTGGTATGCCGAAAGGTAAGGATTTCTTTTTATTTTGAGTCCACTTCCGTAACGATTCAACACATGTATGACAAGCTCTGTCTGGCGCCAATATTTTGTCTTGGTCTCCAAGCTTTACACCAAAGTACGCATGATAACCTCTTTTCACGAATTCCGTAATATTTCGCTGTCTTTTTTAACTGTATATGACCCACAAATGACGAACATGACGAATTTTTAATAACTTTATCACGCTATTATATACTGTAAGCACACGTTCAACCACAGTTAACTTATTACTGACTGCTGTATGTGCTTTTCGAATACTATGTGCATATTCTGGTTCCAACTAGAAACGACTAGATTAAAAGGCAGTGGTCCTTAACAATTTTATTTTAAAAAAGATATGTATTAATTACTAATAATATCGTTATGTATGTTTAGAGTAAACAGTGCGTGATACACGAAAACTAATAATACTGCAGGGTTCAGAACGACTTACTTACTCTAAAAAATGTAAAAAAAAATGTAGACCCTTAAAACCATGCAGGCCTGCGTAATTATTTTATTTATTTATTTATTTATTTTTCTAGAAATAGGGAAGCAGTTGTAACTCATTTTGTACATTTTCAAGTATATGAAATAAAACGACATTATGCCTCAGGATACACAGAACTATATAGCGGAAAATATTTTTATGTTGAAAACTTAAACCGACAATATCTAATGTGAAAGAATCCTCTAACGCCGCAGGTTATGTAAAAATTGCTACGAAAATATTAAGGTGGTCCTAAGCTTGTGGCTGCTTCCCCCAGTTAAAATACGGCTTATATGTATATTGGGATTGGGCACCTACTCCAAAAAACGCATAAAAATAATAAAGTAGAAAAATGTAAAGCTGCAAAGATAGGGATGATGTACCTAGCAATAAATAAGGGGAATAAAAGATATATAGTAAAAGAAAATATGGTGTGGCTTGGTGAACAAGTTCTTTGTTTAGATATTATATAAATAACTTGCTTCAACTTATAGATGAAATGATTCATTAAAAAAATTAAACAGAAAATAAAAAATAAAATAAATGTATACAGGATGTACTCGAATAGGGGTGAATATTTAAAGAAATATATTGAAAATACACTAAAAAATTGCGCTTTAAAATTCTAAATAAATTTATGGTTGAATGTACCACTGGCGGTTCTTCTGTAGGGTCATTTGGTCAATGACCTACCACATACAAATAAAAAAATAGAGCTATTCATTTTCTGAAGTTTAAAAATATATAATATATATTTTTAATATCTTAAAAAAATATATTAAAGTTTCTAGTTCATTCTATGCACAATACTATTCAAATATTACATTATTCATTTATAGAATTTAAAAATCTTGGGTCAATCCACAACGTGTCCTCAAAGCTAGCTACGGACCGAATTTACAACGAATTATAGTGAAATAGACTTATGCGCGAATCGTCAGAAAGCGAAAGAGACAGAAAACACTGGCGGGGACAATGTCCCTGACGACCCTGACACGGTAGCGCACGAAGTTTAGTAAAGCCAGTCGCCAGTCAGCAGTCTTAATGTTGACTAGGTACGCGTTGGTCGATAAATTCTATCGCGTTGTTTTTAATGTTTTTATTTGTGAACATTTTTTAGTAAATCTCTACTTGTCGTGAAATTAAGTGAAACAGTGTTTTTGGTGTTATTAAATATGAGTGTTGTACAAAATATATTAAAACTGAAAGATGGACATAATAAAGTACAAGTAGTTTTTGTGTTTAGATACGTTTTAGACGGTGTTGTATGTGAGAGATTTTGGAAATATATCCAGCCTCAAGGAACGACATCGCAGAATTTGACAGATGTAATTTTAAAAGAGTTAGAATATCTGAAAATTAATGAAAGTCCTGAAAAATTAATAGCACAAAGTTACGATGGAGCATCAGTAATGAGTGGTGCTTTTGGAGGTGTACAAGCCAAAATTAAAAAAAAGTTATCCTTCAGCAAATTTTATTCATTGTTACGCTCATCAACTAAATTTAATTTTACAAAAAGTATCAAGTCAGGATAAAAGCATAACAATTTTTTTTGTTCATTTACATAGCTTTTCTTCATTCTTTGGAAAATCGCTAAAAAAGAACAGCCGTATTAGATAATGTTGTTAAGGTGAGATTACCTAAGGCGGCTCCAACACGATGGAATTTTAATACAAAGTGCATAGAGACTGTTTATACCTATCGAACAGAATTATTAGATTGTTTAGAAAAAAATCATTGATAATGAATGAGAAAACAACACTCTAAACCAAGCTATTGGTTTAAGAAACTACTTACAAAATGAACATTTTCTTTACTGGTTAAATTTTTTTCATTTAGTTATGCCTCATTGTGATATATTGTTCAATCAATTACAAAAATGTAATATCGATGTCATAACAGTAAATAAGTGTATTGGCGTTTTTTAATAGTAAAATTTAAGACATCAGAAATAAAATTTTGAATAACTATTTGGAGGAGACATCCATGCAGTCTGCCCAGAGATGTAAAACGGAAGAATCAAAAAGGAGAATTTCATTAGAAGTTTGTGATATAATTACATATGAGATCAGAAACAGGTTTGGCTTCAGTAATCATTTAGCAGTGTCTCAGTTATTTCACGCAGATCGATTTAAAGATTATAAAAAAAGCTCTCCTCAAGATATGTTTAAATTAGTTAATAAAACTGAATTAGAAGTATTATACAGCCGAGAAGATTTTTCTAATAGTGAAGGTGCTGTTGCTTTGTTACAGCTTTTTATTAACAATAATTTGTGCAATACTTTTTCTGTCAAACTGTTAAAAATCTTGTGTACCCTCCCTATGACTACCGTCGAAAGTGAACGTTGTTTTTCCACCTTAAAAAAAATAAAGACATTTTTAAGAAATACCATGGGTCAGGAAAGGTTATCTTCTTTTGCTATGCTTACCATAGAAAGGGCATTAATAAAGAAGATAAAAGACTTTAATGAAAAAGTAATTGACCACTTTGCATCTCAAAAAGACCGGAGGATCGACTTGGAATTTAAATCACTTTAAAAGGTAGGTAATACAGTAAACTTTTCTAATTGATCTCCCTATCTCTTGACCCACGAACCACCACTGATAATTAGATAAAATTTGATGTGTTGAATATGAAACTAAATAGCAGTAATATTCTCCACATTTAAATAATTTGGATAAGTATGAATCATAACATAACAGACACAACTGTTCATTGATGCAAGCTGATGTAAAAGGCAATGTGCATGAAAGTGTCATGTAGCGGTTCTGGAACACCCCATGTTAGCGTTATCCTGTAATGTCGTCTATCACGACAACCTGAGGATATTTGCGAGGCCTGTGAGGGTTGTTTCAGACTCGAAAATCAACCCCGATGTTCATATAATAAAAATGTATTGGGGGTCTGGTGCATATATACAGGGTGTTTCAGGATTAACTGAACAAACTTCAAACCTGAATTCAGAACCTCAAAATAAGCAAAACGTTTCCTTAGGAGGTATGTCCGGAATATACATCGTCAATAAATTTTTACTATTTTACATTTCTTCCAAATATATATATATATATATATATATATATATATATATATATATATATATATATATATACACATACATACATACATACATACAGTGTCCCCAAGTAGGGTTAAAGACAACCCACAGTTTCGACTAGTAATGACGTAATATTTTTTTATTTAAAATCGTCTTTACCATAAGTCAGTGATTAGTCAGCTCCAGGGCAGTATTCCTAGGCCTCTACTATTTATTAATGCTTTACCATCCTCGGTAACCAATCCAATTTTTCAGTTCCAATTTAAAGATTTATTTCTTACATATATAATTCTAATTAAAAGCTAGGTATTTTATTTATATTGCTACAAATAAATATTACAAACATGGGTATAGTATGACTCATTTTATATAAATTATATTTATACGAAGGTGAACCTCCAAGGCGACAATTTCCGCCCAGAGGTGCGGACCTGTCGTCCTGGCAGCCGATGTTGTGGCTCTGTACTTGCGTTGTTAGCTTCTTTTTTAGTTTTGCTGGTAGCACTTTCCTATTAACAAATACAGTTCGTTTTAGTACTTATATTTTAACAAACTTATGAAAATTAAATATAAGGGAAATTGTATTGGTTAATGGTAATGGTTTGATAAAGGAAAAACTGCGAAAAAACCTGTTTAAAGTAATTAAATATTGAAATATAGGTGAATTTGGTTGTTGGAGTGGAAAGAGCATGTCCATGCCTTGTGAGGAATTGAGGGAGGGGTTTAGGGTAGTTGGTTAGGATTGTGAGTTGTCGTTTAAGTAGGACGTGTGTGTCTGTGGTTGTGTGTGTTTTGTCTGTTTTAGTTAACTTCGTAATATAGTGCAAGGGTCTCGTGTATCAGTGTATGTGTGTGAATGTAGTTGTGATGTCCGCGTATGTCTGTTATATGTCTCGTTAAGTCGAAAGCGTGGATCTTGGATGTTAGGAATTTTTGGGAGAGTTCTATTATATTGACGCGTATTTGTGGCATGTTTGTGTCTCTGTGTAAGTCATCTATTCGTATGTACTATTAGCGTTAGTGACGAGTCTAAGTAGTTTGTCACTAGACCCAGTATCACCTAGAGGCGGTGATACTGGGTCTTTGACATGCGGCTCCAGGCGGCGCAGCCGTATGTCATTATAGGTCTCAGTATTGTCTTGTATAGAAGTAGTTTATTGTTAGTACTTAATTGAAAGCGTCTGTTAAGGAGAGTATAAAGTTTGCGTAGGTGCACGTATGTCTTATTGAATGTTTTTGTAATGTAAGACTTGAAAGAAACGTTGGTCCAATGTCAGTCCGAGGTATATAACTGTCTTGTTTTCTGTAATGATTTTGTTGTTTATTTTAAGTGGAGTGAATATTTAGATCTTGGTGATTTTTTTGTGAATGTAATAGTCTCTGTCTATGTCTCGTTTATTGTTGCTTTCCATTTGTCGTAGTATTTTGTAAGTAAGTCGAGGTGGTAGCGTATTTTTATCATCGCAGTCTAGGTGTAAAAAGATTATGAGTAAATAGTCGTGTCGTTTGGGGAGGTCTGCAAGGTAGAGGTTAAAAAACATGGGTGAGAGTATGTGCCCTGCGATACGCCCGCCAGTATGTCGTATATATCGGAGGTGGTGTTATTTATTTTCACCATGAATTGTCTGTTTATTAGATAAAATTTTATAATAGTTATATAATATGTTGGTAGTTTGTACAAGTTTTGCAGCTTGGACACGAGACCCCCACGCCAAACAGTGCCAAATGCTTTTTCAATATCTAGCAATAACATTATTGTATTGTGCTTACGATTGAAGCCGCTGATGACGTCGTGCACCACTCTGCACAACGATAGTGCAGTCTTAAGTCCTTGAGTCCCCCTCCAAGTCCTATGAGGACTTGGAGAGGGATGTTTTGAATTTGTATGTCGATGTAAGTTTGTTTTTGTGTAGTGTTATCTTTGGCGCTGTACGATTAGTGCAGGTGTTGCGCCAGTACGTTGGTCTTGTCTTTGTCTGTGAGTGCAGTCTGTCCGTTTGCCCACGTAATCAGACTAGCTGATAATGCAATTTTGATTATATTTTGGTAAATCTTAGAAGAAAGAAGCCAGTATAATTTAGGAAATAGTTTGTCACAAACACCTAAAATTATACTCGATGTGTATTTAGTCAACCATCATTTGGAGATGTTTAAAATTAAACTAAACATCTAAATGGTTAATTTTCCTAATTTACATCTACAAAAATTGTTGGTAGCTGATAAGTTGATTTAAGCTAAATTAATAAAGAATATTATAACAATTTAAGCACTAGGCAATGATAGGCACCCATACAGTTGTTACTTGATTTAAAATTAACTTGCTATATAATGGAATGGAGCTCAGTTTTATCATGACAAATAATTGGGAAAGTGAATTTAATTTAAATGAGTAGTTGATAACAGATTATGTAAATCATCGTGTATAACGTATGAAGTTTCTAGTAATTTTTTCATTTTTAATAATAGTTCCAACACATAAATTTTGCATTAATAATTCTGTATTTATCCCTTCCTTTGGGATACAATGTAAATAAATAATACGTCAATGATAAATTGTCGAAGTTTTTATTCTTTCGATTACTACCACAACACTGATCAGATTAAATCCTCATTTGGATATCTTTTCGGCGTTTTCATATTTATCAAATTTTTAAAAGATACCCTAATTTGTCACGATACCCGAGCAAATCTGCGAAACTTTTACCGAAGGCTTTAACAAGTTAGCTGGATTCTCATTTTCATCTCTCTATTCTCTTATAATCAAAGCCATGTAGTAGAGACTTGGATTTAATGAGATATGTTTAAAAATTGAATTTACTTTGTACGTAAAATTTCGTTTATTTGAATACATTTTTTCATTAAAAGCAGTTATTTAGATATGTAGCTATATGAAGGATTGTCCATTCTGTCTAATATGAATTCAAAGGAAAGTGAGTTTCATACGGTAATAACTCATTACTTAATACAGTTAATTATCATATTTCGTTTTCATTTTTAAAAATAGGGTTGAACCCTGGTTCTTAAACGTAGCTAAATAATAATCCATTAATTTTCAATAAACGAAATTTTTACCTAAACGTCATAGCAATGTGCTAAATGATTATGGTTTGGTAAATTTTAATAATTCGTCTGTCATTGGTGTATTTCCTAATTTTTTGATAGATAAGAAAATTTTTTTAAGAAAAAAACCTTTTTTTAAAAACAAAAATATCTTTGTAAAAATAATTATTATTAAGATTTTTGTTTCAAGTGTTTTTTCCTTTTTTTTTTTTTTTTTTGAAGGGAAAGAATTTAATATTTTTAAAAAAAAAATTTTTTATTTTAATTTTTTTTATTATAAAAAATATTTTTTTTCAACCCCCCCCCCCCAAAAAAAAAAAATGGAAGGGGAAGGGATTCCGGGGGTTCCAGGGCCCCCCAAAAGGGGGAGGGGAAGGGGGGGGGGGGGGGGCGGCCCGGGGGGCCAAAAAGGGGGGCGCGAGTAATATCATTGTAATGAATGGCTATTGTTTATATCAGCACTTGCTGTGCTAGTCAAATTGTAACTATATATACCACTGTATTCCAAATTAAGACTCAGTTACTATCATTCCTCTCCTGTCGCTTAACGAATTACTTCAGTTTATTTGTGTTTACTTTAACTTGTGTTTTTTATAATAAAATAAAATTTTTTAAAAACCAAGTTCGAGTTTCAAGTTATTTAATTGGCGCAGTCGGGTCGGATTTGTCAGTCGGTCCATCTATCGTAGATAATTACGTTTTGTCGTAATTCCGACGTATTTTTTCAAAAATTTTAGACAAATCAAAGAACTTTCATTCCTAATAATTAATTCATCCAAGTGTACAAGTGCATCGTGCATCTTTTTCAAATTACTCTATCGAAGAAGAATCTGGAGAAGACATATTGGGCTGAATTAAGTAGGTTCAATCCGCAGGTGAACTGAGTAGCTTGCCAGAAGAAACAGGAAGGAAGGTAGAACTCCGGTACAGCAAACACCGTAAGCATCGCAGGTCATAGTGATCAACCCCAGTCCATCGTGGACAACACCCCCGAAGATTGTTGGATTTGCAAGGTAGGACCTTTCATATCTATTAAAAGAAAGTCTGGTCATCGTCAAATTTAACGCCAACAATTTTGCGTTCGAACTCTATCGAAGAGACCTCGAACATATTTAAGAAATATTTAAAGAAGAATTTAAATACTGAAATATTTTTCCATATTATCCTTTTTATTTCCTTTAAGTTTATATTTTTGAAAAATATAATTTTTAATATATATTTAAATATTATTTCATATTGAAATAGTCAAAGTAATTATATACTATTACTTTTTAGTAAAATTTTATATTTATATTTTATTTTATTGCTATTGTTTTTTTTTCTTTTCGAAAAAAAAAATATACACTTATATTAAAATCAATTTAATTAATTAGTTTATGGAAAATTTGTTAAGTGATCTATTAGAAAAATCTTTAATTTTATCAGATACCAAATTAGAAAAAATGGCAACTGGAAGTCAAGTATCACAACCAAATTTTACAGTTTTACAAGCCTATGCAAACACAATTGGTAATTACAATGGTGATGAACATAGCTTAGAAATTTTTATATGTGCATGTGATCAATTTATTGAACTTTATCGCTCTAACGATGAGACTTTAAACAAATATTTGCTAAGAGTTATTTTAGGTAAATTAACCGAAAGAGCTCAAATTTTAATAGGTTCCAGGTTAGAACTACGAACTTGGGAACAAATAAAAATTGCTTTGAGAATAAGTTTTGGTGATCACAGAAGTTTAGATTGCTTAGAACAAAATTTATTAACTTTAAAACCATATAAAAATGAACACCCTATACAATTTGCACAAAGAATTCAATTAGCACGTAGTAAAGTTGCTTTTAAAATTAACAGTCTTTCAGACACAGAAATGCCTATGACTACAAAATTAATTTATTTAAATCAATATGATTCGCTTTCACTAAAAACATATCTACGTAATTTGCCTGACAGATTACAAGACAAAATCGATTTACAAAAACCCGATTGTCTCGAAACAGCAATGGCATATACTATTGACGACGAAAATTTTAAACAAACAAAAAATTTAACTACAACTTTACAAAGTAACCCAGGTAATCAAAATAATCAATCAGTGCCTAATTACAATCATAGACAATCATACTCGCAACCACAATTTAAACAAAATTTACCACCATCACATAAACCATTTTATAATAACAATAATTTTAATCAACCTCGTAATATGCAAAATTTTAATCAACCTCGTAATATGCAAAATTATAATCAACCTCGTAATATACCAAATTTCCAACAACAAATGTATACAAAACCAGTATTCCCTAGTCAACCAATAAATGTTCAACCCAGACAAATTCCACATAGGTTCCCCACAAACCAGCAAGTTTTTGGTAGACCCCAAAACAATTTTAAACCTAATAAATTTTCTAATCAAAATCAATTTACACCCGAACCAATGTCCACTCAATCGAGAGTACCCAGTAATTTTAACAGAACAAATTTTAATTCAAATAGAGAAGTACATAATTTCGCGGATACTGAAGACTATCACGAAAATCAAAATCAATATCAATATTCAGAAATTGACGAAGAAAATTATTTAGCCTGTCCAGATCCACCATTTGATTATTCAACTAATTATGATTATGTTGATTATACTGCTAATCAACCAGACGACATAAATTTATATGATCCAAATTTTCAACAGGACCCTGTAATACACGATCAGACCTAATTGAAATGAATTCGGCTGTAGTAAATTCTTTACCCTATGTACAAATATATAATCCAAATATTAAATTATTAATCGACACAGGAGCTTTTACATCAATTTTAAAACCATCTATTGCAGAAAATTATTTCCCTGATTTAATATATCACAATCCTTCTAGTCTAAAAACATCATTAGGAGAAAAAGAAATTAGATATCGAGCTACGATACCAGCTTTTCAAGAATTTAATAGTGACCATCAAATAGAATTTTTATTATTTAATTTCCACGAATATTTTGACGGAATTTTAGGACTCAATGACCTAATTAAATTAAATTTATCAATAGACATTCCAAATCAGCAGTTAGTAAATAATGAAATCGCAATCCCGTTTTATTATCGGCAACCTTATGAAACCTCGTTTACGTTCGAGATACCTCCATTCGAAACTTTGATAAAAGATTACCCAGTAAACATAGATTACGGAGAAATCTTTATTCCTGAATGCACAATAGACAATCTATTGTATATACCCGATACAACTGCATCTGCAAAAAACGGACGAGCTTACTTTGAAATTTATAATTACAAAGACACAACTATTTCAGTGACACTAGATAACCCTCTTATCTGTTTCCCATTAAAAGAACACTTTGATGTCTATAACTTTGAGACTAATAATTATATTCCTGACAATGAACAATACAAACCAGAAACAAACGTAAATAATTCAATACGTATAAATCATTTAAATAGCGAAGAAAAATACGAAATTTTAAAATTATGTAATAAATTTAAAGACATTTTTTATATTGAAAATACCAAATTAACTTTTACAAACCAGGTCAAACACGAAATAAAAACATCTGACGAAGTACCTGTCCATACAAAATCATACCGGTTCCCATTTGTGCATAAACCGGAAGTACAAAAACAAATTTCTAAAATGTTAGATGACGGAATAATTAGACCCTCAGCTTCACCTTGGTCTAGCCCAATTTGGATAGTCCCAAAAAAAATTAGACGCTAGCGGTAAACAAAAATGGCGAATAGTCGTCGACTACCGAAAATTAAATGAAAAAACAATCGATGATAGGTATCCTATACCAAATATCGATGATATTTTAGACAAGTTAGGTAAATGTAACTATTTTTCAACACTCGATCTTGCATCCGGTTTCCACCAGATAGAAATGCATAAAGATTCTATTCCTAAAACAGCTTTTAATGTAGAAAACGGACATTACGAATACGTTCGAATGCCATTTGGACTTAAGAACGCACCAGCGACTTTCCAAAGAGTAATGGATAATGTATTGAAAGACATACAAGGCAAAATCTGTTTAGTTTATATGGATGATATTATTATTTTCTCCACTTCACTACAAGAACATATTTCAAATTTAAAATTAGTATTTTCAAGATTAAGAGATTCAAATTTAAAAATTCAATTAGATAAGTCGGAATTTTTAACAAAAAATGTTGAGTTTTTAGGACATGTGATTACACCTGAAGGCATTAAACCAAATCCAAAAAAAATAATTGCGGTACAAAAATTTCCTATACCTAGAACAGCGAAAGAAATTAAATCTTTTCTTGGTTTAGTCGGATACTATCGTAGGTTTATAAAGAACTTTGCTCATATTACTAAACCTTTAACAAAATGTTTAAAGAAGAACGAAAAAAATTATTCATACACCTGAATTTATAGAAGCTTTCGAAAAGTGCAAAACGCTTTTAACTAATGCACCTATTTTACAATATCCGGACTTTTCTAAGCCATTTATACTAACAACGGATGCGTCTAACTTGGCCATTTCCGGTATTATCAGTCAAGGCCCTATAGGACAAGATCTACCTATAGCATATGCTAGTAGAACCCTAAACCCTGCTGAACAAAACTACTCAACCATAGAACGTGAGCTATGTGCGATCGTAAATTTTTGCAAATATTATCGCCCGATACTATTCGGTAGAAAATTCACTATCGTGACAGACCATAAACCACTTCAATGGCTTTTTAATATGAAAGAACCAAATTCGCGCTTAGTTCGTTGGAGATTGAAGCTTGAAGAATACGACTATAATATAGTTTATAAAAAAAGGAAAAAACAACACCAACGCCGACGCTTTATCTCGTATAGAAATTAACGCATTAGAAAGAAATGATTCAATTATCGCAAACGCTGATGATTTAGATCGAAATAAAATTAGTAACGATTTTTTGGAAAATCCTATGGATAATAGTCCCCCTGATCTATACACAGATATCCCAGACTTTAACCCTGCCGATATCGTACCTTTAGTAAATCAAACATCACCTAAAATTAATGTTATCCAAAATATTGTACTAAAGAAACCTGACAATGACAATGGACAAAACAGTGATAATGAAACTGTACATTCAGCTACAGAAAATCCTATTTTAGAAATAAAAATATCAGAAAGACCCCTAAATTATTATAAAAATCAAGTAATATTCTTTGTAACAAATAATGTAACTAGAATAATTACACAAAGAACAAAATTATATAATAATGAAAAAACTAAGCTTTATATAACTTTGCCATCAGATAATTTAGAAGAACATCTAACCAAAGTTATAAAAGAATTTTTTGCACCTAAAATATTATATGCACTACATTTTAGAACTAAATCAAAAGAAATAATAATCAACATTATTCAAAATTATTTTAAAAACTCCAGTTTGAAACTTGTCGAATGCCCCACTATTTTGCGAGATGTAGAAAAAAAGGATGATCAGCTAGAAAAAATAAAATACCACCACGAAGGAAAAACAACACATAAAGGTATAAACGAAACGGTAAAATCAATTTTAAAATCTTATTATTGGCCAGATATTAATAACGACGTAACAAATTATATAAATACTTGCGAAATATGTCAAAAAACAAAATATGAAAGACATCCACATGTTTTAAAATTTAAACCCACTCCCATTGGTACGTATCCATTTGAACATATTTATATTGATACGTTTAAAGTAAAAAACCAACCGTTTTTGACTATTTTAGATAGTTTTTCTCGTTTTGCTCAAGCATATGCATCAACAGTTAATGCAGTTGATATATTAGATAACTTGCTAACATTTATTTCACACTTTGGCTTACCAAAAATAATTACATGTGATCAAGGCCCTGAATTCAAAAATTTGTTAATGGAACAATTTTGTACGAAACATAAAATAACAATTCATTATACAACAGCGTACAACCCAAATAGTAATAGTCCTGTAGAACGTTTTCATTCTACATTACTAGAACAATTAAGAGCGTTAAATTTGGAAGAACCAAATAAAAATATAAAAACTTTAGTAAAATACGCACTTATTGGTTATAATAATACAATCCACTCTGTAACAAAGTTTACACCATTTCAAATAACTAAAGGCAATGAAAATCTAACAGACCCTTTCGACCTTTCAGACGAACAAATTGTAAATGATTATCTCGATAAACATGTAGATAATATTAAAACCCTAAATAAAATAGTACAACAAAATAATGATAAAGCAAAACAAAATTTAGAAAATATTAATTCTGATAGACAAGATCCACGTCCAATTCATGTAGAACGCCCTGTATATCTACAAGCTGATCCTAGAAATAAAATTCTACCTAAGTATAAACAAATAACAGTAGTAGCCGATTTAGACAATAAAGTACAGACATCAACTAGCCGTACTTATCACAAAGCAAAAATAAAACCAGAAAGAAAATAATCAAAATCAATTACAGGAAGACGTGATAAAAAACGTTGACAAAATAAGGTTAATGAACTAATAAATAAAATAAAAAAAACCTCAAAATATGAACGAAATTTGAGAGCTATTTAGTTCGATCAATTTAATAACTTTAACTTGTCATACAGTAAATGAAATTTTAGATAACTTAGAAAACACAATTATGTTTGCACAGTTAAATATTTTACAACCATCTATAATACCGATGGATAATCTAGAAATATTAATAAAAAAAATATTCAGAAATATTTGCCAAATTTTAACAATATGCAATCTTATTACAAAATTGCTAGTACACAGTAATTCTATAAAGAAGGTAAAATTATAATAGCAATCTATTTTCCATTAGTAGAAAAAGAAAATATGATTATTTTAAACTTTTCCCTATCCCTAAAGAGAACCAAATTATAATACCAAGAAAAACCCTTCCTATTAATCAGCCCTCTGAAATAATATTTCATGAACGACGAATGTCCTGAAATAGAAGATACCAGAAGATACTAGAATACCAAAAATTCAAATTCCTAATTCATCACACAAGCAGACAGAAAGACTACACTTACAAGAAATTAAATTGGATGAAATTTCTAAAATTCAAACAACCTATAATAAAATGAAAATTAGACCACTAAAACATGAAGAAAACGAATCTAGCCTAAATATTATTATGATAATTATTGTTTTCTTAATTGTTGTTATGATTATAGGATACTTTATATTTCAATACAGAAGTACCATATTCAAGTGCACCAACCCTACTGGAAGTATGGTAGAGGAAACGACCCCAGATCCGGCGTCAACAAGGATTCCACCCTTATTTCCGATCTAAGAAGGGAGGAGTAATATCATTGTAATGAATGGCTATTGTTTATATCAGCACTTGCTGTGCTAGTCAAATTGTAACTATATATACCACTGTATTCCAAATTAAGACTCAGTTACTATCATTCCTCTCCTGTCGCTTAACGAATTACTTCAGTTTATTTGTGTTTACTTTAACTTGTGTTTTTTATAATAAAATAAAATTTTTTAAAAACCAAGTTCGAGTTTCAAGTTATTTAATTCGCGAGACTAATCCATTGTTGTATGTCGTAGTGTTTACATGCTAATTTACTGTGCAGCATAAAAGTAGAAAAAAATTGCGTGCCTTCGAAAAACAGTTTGTGTTCGATTTACTCTAACGCTGATTGCCTGTGATGTTCCGCTGCACATACTCGATAAACAACCACATTCGGGAGTTCTGGAATAAATACAATACCAAATCGCACAACATTGTGTAACTATGTACCGACTGTACGCAAAGACATTGTAAATATGATCAAATGTGTATTAAAAAAATACACGGTTGTGGTTGTGTTGACGAGACTACAGATCGAAAAAAAATACTACTGTAAATGTTATGGTATGTGTACTGGATCCTTTTTACTAGTTAGCAAAAGACTAACTGAGTGTACTGGCAATACAATTACACGTATGGTGCTGGAGACGTTAGAAAACAATTGTATTATTAACAATTGTATTATTATTTTTATCATCATTATTTTTATTCTTTCAATATTTTCATCAATAGTTTGCATTCAAAAAAACATTTTTTAGAACTTTAAAAGTTAGTATTTATCATTAACAATCATAGCATAGCACCTCGTATATTTTGTTCAAAATTCCTATACCAATCGATTTTTTAAAGGATATTCATATCCAAGGAGAAAAATAATAACGTAGGTAGGTTAATCCCATATGAGTAATTATTCATGATAAGACAAACAGAAAAATTCTCATAAAATTCCTTTATTGGTGTGACCGGTTTCGTGAACAAGTAAGTAAGTGAAGTAAATTTACTTGATCACGAAACCGGTCACACCAATAAAGGAATTTTATGAGAATTTATCTGTTTGTCGTCTTATCATGAGAAAAATAATATTTGTAAACTTTACAAAAGAAGGAATCTCGGACTTGTTTTCTGGTACATCTTGTAGGTTCACAAAAATTACCCGCATGTACAACAAGTGTCATCCTGGGTCAAAATATACTGAAAAAAAAAATTTCAGAAAAATCTACTGAAACCCAGGATCCCTCTTGTTCGGGTGTCATGTCCTTTAATGAACTTTTAAAGAAAAATCAGGATTGTGTGCATCTACGCCACATTAAGTAGTGCCTAAGTGACGGAAATTATGAAAATGACCTCCAGTAGTATTTATCATATGCAAATATGACATCTCTGGATGTAGAACGTTCATTTTTAAAATACAGTGCAACATTCACAGCGAAGAGAAGGCTTTTAAATAAGAATACTGCAGAAACTACATATACTAATGATGATGTAGATGTTTGCTCTGGCATATACTTAATTTGGACGAAATAATAAGTGAAGCCCGTTAATTATTTCTAGTAGAGGGGTTCTACTTATTTTACATCTTCAAGGTAACGACACTGGAATTAATCCCGTTGCTCCGACTCTATTGATAACTGTGAACTTATCCCTTGAGGCCTTGTTTTCTTTAATCTTCTGATGAATCTGCATTCAAAATACGAGGAAGCATTTTAATTAAATTCAGTTTTTAAATCATTAGAGTTAAATAGGTTCTACATTCGGCATCATATTTCGCAATTGAAAAAGTAATTTAACTCGTAATTTAATAAGCTCTCTAAGAAATATGTTTTATGATTTCTTATTCATTCGTGAGCATTCCTAAATATCAGAAAGTCGTCTAATATATTGCATATAAGGGTCTCGAAAAATCAAATTATTGCTTTTTTATTAAAACACAGATAATGTAGATGTTTTTCTTTAACCTCCACAAACTTATTGCCTAAAATTTAAATCGGTTTAAAAATCACTGCTACTCTTTTTATCATCATAAAATTTGTGTATGGAAAATATTTTAGACATCTCAAGAGAAAACGTGTTTTATATTAAAATTGGAAAGAAGAAATAACTGTTTTCTCAATTATATTTTAAACTGAAAGAATTTCTCAATTAAATATTATGAACAATGTAATTAAAGGGCAATTCTTCTTTACAGAGAATTTGAATAGTGTCTGTTGATAATCAAGGTCTTTTGAACGAACTCCTATAAAACTTTCTTTAGCACTGTGGTTGTCAACGTTGTCAACACCAGGTTCAAAAAGATATATTTGTTGCTGATAGAAATATATAAAAATAAGTGGAAATGCAGGAATTCAAATTTCCACCGGCCACCTCAGTCACCAGATCTTACACCTACACCTCTTTTCATTTAGATGAGTTTAATAATGCTATAAATTATGCTATGGAATTCCAGAAGAAATACTAAACTCAAATGTAGATGTCAGAAGAAAGTATCACTTTATATATCGATGTAAATGGTGGGAACATTAAAACTGTCCATTATTTTTGTTTTATGAAAACTAAAATGTGCGCAAGGCGATTATTGGCTGCATAAAAGAAGTAGTTATTTCAAAAAATAGATAGATAGTTAGATAGATAGATATTTATTTGACCATTTTACATATTTACATACATTTATATGTCATAAATGTCAAAGATTACACGTATACAGTGTTAATTTTAGATTTAAAAAGTTAATCAAACAATACATACAATATATAAAAAAGATAAAATAAAATGTAAATATTATACGTACAAGAACAAAAAATAACCAAATATAAAACGAAAATATGATACAAAAAGCATACCAGTATACAAGCAACAGATAGACCGATCACGTTTTCTATTTACGGTATGCAATATGCATCGTCAACAATAATATACAAATTTGTTCACTGATCCACGAACATGCACAATTTACGAGACATACATACATAGCCTATACCAAATCACACTATATCCATATTAAAATCATTTACAGAATAAAAAAAAGGATTTAATTTTCATTTTGAACTGTCCACTAGCCAGTATTTTCCAAGTACTCGGGTAATTTATTGCATAAATTTAGATCCAGAGAGTTTTTCTTGGACTTTGACAACCTGTATCTAAATTATATAGGTTGTCTTTGCGTCTAATGTTGTGTGCGTGAATATCTGAGTGTGTCTGCAGTTGACTTTTTTTGTCATGAATTTCTAATAAGCTATTGTAGATGTACAGGTTTGGCAATGACATTATTTTCAAGTTAATGAACAATGGTTTTAGTGTTCAATATAAGAAGCACCTGAATGTACTCTTATAACTTTCTGCCGTATAAAAAATATTGTGCTCGATAACTTCTTACATAGTTGGTCTACATGCACATCCCATTTCAAACCATCGCATCGTCGATAATTATACCCAATAACTTTACACTATTTCCTCTAGCGGAAACAGAGCCGACTGTTAAACTTTGGGTTTTGTTCTTGTTCAACTTTAATTTATTCGTTGACAACCACAGTTCTGATTTTTCTATTGCAGATGTTCCAGATTTTTTAGCTCTCCTGTATCCTTAGAGGAGTTTTTCAGAGTTAAGTCATCGGCAAACAATGCGTTTTTCATTGTGTTTAAAAAGACAGGCAAGTCGTTTATATATATAACAAAGAAAATAAGGCCCAATACGGATCCTTGAGGAACACCATAGTTTAATAATCTTTATATCTGAGTTGACATTGTCAATCGTAACACATTATTTACTATTTTTGAGGAAGGATTTAAAAATAGATAAAGGCAGTCCACGAATACCATAATATTCAAGTTTTTGGATTAATATTTCATGCGAAACGCAATCGAAAGCTTTACAAAACCACATAATGTGATGGTCGATATTAAAGTTTCCTCGAGTGCCTCAACAATGTTATTTATTACATATGATATAGTCTTGACCGTGGAGCAGTTCTTTCTAAAGCCAAATTGACACGGGTTCAAAATATCATTCCTTTCCAAATATTTAACTAGTCTTGTATTGATACCGTAAATATCACTGGATATCCATGACGAATAGAACGAATTCTTAAATATTTGATTGTATTACTATTAAAAACCTTATTTCAGTAACATTTTGAAAAAATAAGTAGCCGCTTTACAAAATGTCTATTTCTTTAAAGTTAGTTCTTGAGTGGGTTGGAACCTTTGATGTGAAGATAACAGTGACGTAGTTTTCCATGAAACACCAAAACACTATGTACTGCACTCAACGCGCGTTTCGCCAACCAAGTTGGCATCATCTGGAGATGAATAAAACTAATCTTATGCTAAGAATGTATCCCATGTGACACATAACCAATAAAGCGAGCTATTTGGGATAGGACCTGCTCTGTCACTATTCATACTGTTTTTACACTTTGTGATTTTCAAGCTTTCAAATGCATCCAACTGTCTAGTATTTGTTACATTCTTAATTAATCTTAAATTGCTAATATCTGTTTTATGGTTGTTCATAAACGCATGTTGGGCAACACTAGACTTATCTGTTCTACCATATTTGAGTTGGGCCATATGCTCTTTGAATCTAGTTTGAATTGGTTGTCTAGTTTGTCCAACATACTTTTGATTACAGTCCTTACAACTAATTTCGGTAGAGTTAGGTTGGTAATTGTTACATATTCAAAGGAAATTTGGCAACATTTATCAACTTTTACTATTAAGAAAATCAACAAACACATCTTGGAAACTTTCTGGTCAACCTTGTGTATTAACAAATTGATGTCAAAGGAACTATAAGCCTTAATGATGAACCACGTCTCATAAATTTTTGAAACATCAAGATTTAATGAACCATTTTATATAGCATTCTATAAAATATCCACTAAAGTACATGATAAGTTTTTAATAACATAATTTTCCATGTAATATGTTGCAGTTTATTCTCTCGACTATAAACAAGCAGTTATTTTTCTAACGATGGCAGTTAATTTATGGGCAATCACACATTTACAAGGAAAATTATGAAGTCGGGAGATTTAGAAGTAATTTGGAGATGACAACATCTTTGTGGACTTCTATAACTCAAGTGCAGAACTTCATGTAGCAGCATATCTTTATTAATTTAAAACTTAAATCAGATAAATTTGCAGCAGACACTGTCAAGATTAGTTCTAAGGCATTTCTGCCATGATTTACTAGAGAGCTAACTAAAATGAATGCACATATTTCTTTTTGCCGCGTAAGCTGCAGCAACCCAGATATTCATTTAAACTCAGATTTTTCAATCTGCTGCGAGCCTAATTCAAATTACATAAGGAGAATAAGTAGAATTTTTATGAAGTCACTTGGTGAATTTTAACTCTGAGTATTACGCAGTGTACAGGGTGTTCAAAATGTAGTGCTCACCATTGGCATCTCTCTTATTTGAAGCTAGTTGAAATTGGAAAGTATTTTTTATTTCTACATATTCCCAAAAATAAAAAATTGTAGGCAAAATCAAATTTACCAATTTCAGCATTTCATGATATCAGAGAATAAGATATTTTTACCAATTCTTGGAATCTTAGATTATTAGCTCCCTTAAGTTTACATAGAATACTAAACATTAATTAATTCGGGTTTTAAAGCAATAAAAATACTAGTTTTGCACTTTTAAAAGAGGTTCACTACAAAAGATATGAGGGAGGGGAGGATGCTGTGACTGCATTTTGTGATTTATCGAAACCTTTCGTTCGTATAAATAATGAAATTTTGCTGCAAAAGCTCAAGTGTTCCGGATTCAATGATGCCTCATTTGCATGGTAAAATCTTCGGGCAATGTTCTAATCAATCTAGTATCAGCTGCGCCGTACCTCAAAGATCTTTACTTGGCCCAGTTCTCTTTTTAACGACTTAGCAACTATCAATATATCCGGGAGTTTTACGCTTTTTTGCCTATTTTATAGTCTAATAGAGATTTGAAGGCATTGCATAAAGTGATTTGTTCTGATATCTATGTTCAGCATTCACCGATCTATTTACAGTAATTATATCATAGTTATATGTCTTTATGTTATTATAAATATTAAAATTATTTATAGTTAGTTGTTTAGCCCACATCTGTGTCTTCATATTTTTATTGCCAATATACGTAATTTCTTTAAATTCAAATTATTAACGTGCACGTACTTTGTATCACAACATACCGCTCTCTAAGAACAGTGATTTGTGCCAAGAAGCAACAATGCTACAAGAGAGGGGAGATAAGATGGATTTTCACACGTGATGGACGTTCATATACTCCTTTGTCGCACATCTATGAATTTACTTTATAAATATCATTAACACTGCACCTTCAATAGTATTTTTTCTGAAAAATTAAATCTTTGGCGTGACTCCCCCCTTACAGACCATTGACACCACTTGGAGCTCCTGTCGAAGATCGCTGGAGAATGACAATACCACGAGCCATAAGATTTTAACAGTATTACAAAGTTTTCCGCTATTTCATTGCCGAATAAGAAAATTTGTGATTCTAATCTACTTACATTTAACATCACTGACGCTCCCCGTAGTAACCTTTAGATGTAACTTAGAAAATCTCAGCGTAGAACAAAATTAACATGTAATTATGATTTAGGGCCGGCCCCCTTTTTACCACATATATTAGTGTACATTTTTAACACCACAATTTATAAATTGACACTTAAATTATGCGTATAAATTTTTTTCAAATAAGAAATTTCTACTAACCATAAATAAAAATTGACTTGCCCCAAAAAAATATCTGCATTAAATAGGCTACAAATAGACTGCTTTGTAATCGCAACAAAAACGATTTTGCTGAAGCGCACTTATTTACCGTTAAAAAAAGTTTTTCTAAATGTTTATTTATTGCTGTAGGTTGATAACTGTGGTATCAGGAGTCTGAGCCCTATTTAACCTTCATACGTTTTTTGTTACAGTTAATAAGCTCGTATTTTTTACAGCATTACTACCTTGCGACCAGAAAAAAGCTTTTTCTGTCGCTAATAGATGACTTTGTAATCACTATCCATCTTACACTATATAAATAGTAAATACCTAATAATGACAGCAAATACTCCTTTATGTCCTGATAATCTCACTTTGTAAACATTGTGTAAATATTTACTGTACCTAGCAGAATTTTATTCCTGCCATTAGAAAAAAATTGCTACCATCGAAAGAATATTTGCAAGTCGTAGAGTATTCTGCGAGCACACATATGAGGGTAATTGGTAGGTCGATGTATTCTTTTGAAGGCGTGTTAGTAGCTAGCTTATTTGCAATTGATTTAACCATAATATCTATTAGGTATGCAAAACTCGACAGTTTTTGAGATATTTTAATTATTAGTTTACACAGTACAAATTATGTGACAAAAATTATGTTAAATCCTTTGATAAGATAAAAATACAAAAGCTAAAACCTTCACTTGTTGTAAAAACTATGTACATTAAAATATCTCAAAAACTATTGGGTTTTGCATATTGGATATAATGGTTAAATCAATTGCAAAAGAGCTCTACTAACACGCCCTCAAAGAAATATGTGGATCTACCAGTCACCCTGGCAAGGCGATTCAGTTTTATTGCTAATGACTTTAACAACTATTAGATGTCAACAAAATAAAGTTATTTTGTATATAGGATAAGTATAAATTTTCCATTGGGGTTTTTGTTTTCGAGATAGAAGATGTCGAAAAATATTTGTCTTTTTTTTCTTAAACTAAAAATTATGAGTTATTATTTATATTTGGTATAGCTTACTTACCTTTTAGCCATTAAAAAGTCAATCTCAACTAAAGGCACTTATTTACCATAAGAAAACACTTAGTTATCTTTAGTAAAAACAAAATTAAATATTTTTTTTTTTTTTTTTTTTTTTTTTTTTTTTTTTTTTTTTTTCTCTTTTTTTTTTTTTTTTTTTTATATATATATATATATATATATATATATATATATATATATATATATATATATATATATATATATATATATATATATATATTTGAGTTTAAGTAAGCGCTGTTATTGGGATAATTAGTTAAAGATTTAAGGTTGCAAAAGCTTATTAGCAAAACAGTTTTCCTTATGTTTAGATAATGGTAATGTAGTCTTAAGAAAAAAATAGTTATGATATTGCAGATCATCTTAGCAAAACATTTTATTTGGTTGATTTCCCTCAGTGTGGGAGCAAACATGTGGTGGCCCACATGGTACATAAAACTGCATCATGATCGGTTAATACAAAATACCCAGTTATGCATCTGACCGAAGTAAGAAAACTACAGAGTTTGCATCCGAATTAAATTTGAACGCCTACTTTACCATGCAAAATACTAACTTATGCAGATGTATAAGTTAGTATTTTGCTAATTGCTATTGGCTAAATAGTCTTGTAAACAATATATTTTTATATTTGAATAACATAAAACCCAAGTATCTTAAATTTTTTGCAAAAACAGAATTTTTCATCTAGGGTACACATAATATGTGTAGACCAAATCGCTCAAATAGAATTTTGTATACGTTATACAGGGTATTTCAAAAAACATCCGCCAAACGTTAAAGAATAATTTTTTTTGGAAAAAGCCGTTTAAAACGTAAGTGGATATGAAGTTTTCGACTTATTTTTCGCCAAAAAAATCATGCTTTCAAATTTGGTGGATGTTTTTGGAAACACCCTGTATTTTGAATATTAGAGCTTGGTTTATTTTTTTGTTTTTCTTCTAAATAACGATTGCACATGAATGCAAGTTGTAGGTAACTTCTGCTTTTGTTTATTTTCCTCCAAACGCAAACAATCTGGAAATGCAATCCTATAACTTTGTTTATTAGCAATATGTTTATCTTTCTCAAAGCAGTTTATTTGAATATCTCTGGATATTTAAGACATAACTTTCAGCTGTGGTAAGAAAGAGAATATCACCAAAGTATTTAAATAGATACTTTTATTATAAATAAGTATTGAGCTTTCGCTTAACTCTCATTAAAAAGTTGTGTTGTTTCCAAAGTACGATGTTAATAAATTTCTTTTAACATTCTTTAATTGGACGTTGTCTTCCGACATTCATTAAAAATGCGAGCTCCAGCTATCTTTTCTAATAAGCTTACCTTTTAATAAAACCTCATTTAAAAAGCCCCTTTTATGGAATATTGAGTATCTGACAAAAAACATGTTTATATGAAAACAACTGCAGTAGGAATTTAATATATTTAAAAGATAGAATATTTTGAATATACGTGTTTACTCAGTGTACAAGGGCGTTCCATAATTTCCGCCCAGAGTTTTTACTTCCTAAACGGAGAGGTATTTGAAAAATTAAAAAAAACTGTTTTTTGAGCTCAATTTATTTTACAAACCTGGTGGCAAATCATGTTTTTGGTACATCTACGCTAGGCGCCGCGACGCGTTTTATGTATTTTTCCCAAGGATACGCAATTTCTATTGCACAATGTAATAGATGATATTAATATGAAAAGCTTTTTCTAAAAATTTTTTCCCAAAAATCATTTTAGTTTTCTAGCTATGAGCAAACAAAATGGCTGCTACATAGTTCGAAATCATACCATTATTTCGTAAATAAAAAAATTATTTGAGAAAATCAAAAAAAAGTTTCTTTCGAACACAACATATTCTACGAATCTGTTAGCAAATAATGTTTTTGGTGCATCGATGCTAGGTGTCGCAACGCATTTAATATCTTTTTTCTTACGAAATTATTATTTTTGCTACTATTATGTATTTTTTCCACGGATACGCAATTTTTATTGCACAATGTAATAGATGATATTAATATGAAAAGCTTTTTCTAAAAATTTTTCCCCAAAAATCAATAGTTTTCTAGCTATGAGCAAACAAAATGGCTGCTACATAGTTCCAACCCATACCTTTATTTCGTAAATAAAAAAATGTATTTGGGAAACCAAAAAAAATTCTTTCGAACACAACATATTCTACGAATCTGGTAGTAAATGATGTTTTTGGTGCTAGGTGTCGCAACGCATTTAATATCTTTTTCTTACGAAATTCTTATTTTTGCTACTATTATGTATTTTTCCACGGATACGCAATTTTTATTGCACAATAGATGATATTAATATGAAAAGCTTTTCTAAAAATTTTTCCCAAAAACCATTAGTTTTCTAGCTATGAGCAAACAAAATGGCTGCTACATAGTTCTAGCACATACCTTTATTTCGTAAATAAAGAAACGTATTTGAGAAAATCAAAAAAAAGGTTCTTTCGAACACAACATATTCTACGAATCTGGTAGCAAATGATGTTTTTGATGCATCGATGCTAGGTGTCGCAACACCTTTAATATCTTTTTCTTACGAAATTCTTATGTTTGCTACTATTATGTATTTTTCCACGGATACGCAATTTTTATTGCACAATATAATAGATGATATTAATATGAAAAGCTTTTTTCAAAAATTTTTTCCCAAAAATCATTAGTTTTCTAGCAATGAGCAAACAAAATGGCTGCTACATAATTCCAACGCATACCTTTATTTCGTAAATAAAAAAAATGTATTTGAGAAAATCAAAAAAAAGGTTCTTTCGAACCGAACATATTCTACGAATCTGGTAGCAAATGATGTCTTTAGTGCATCGATGCTAGGTGTCGCAACGCCTTTAATATCTTTTTCTTACGAAATTATTATTTTTGCTACTATTATGTATTTTTTCCACAGATCCGCAATTTTTATTGCACAATATAATACATGATATTAATATGAAAAGCTTTTTCTAAAAGTGTTTTCCCAAAAATCATTAGTTTTCGAGCTATGAGCAAACAAAATGGCTGCTACATAGTTCCAACCCATACCTTTATTTTGAGTACAACATATTCTACGAATCTGGTAGCAAATGATGTCTTTGGTGCATCGATGCTAGGGTCGCAACGCCTTTAATATCTTTTTCTTACGAAATTATTATTTTTGCTACTATTATGTATTTTTTCCACGGATACGCAATTTTTATTGCACAATATAATACATGATATTAATATGAAAAGCTTTTTCTAAAAGTGTTTTCCCAAAAATCATTAGTTTTCAAGCTATGAGCAAACAAAATGGCTGGTACATAGTTGCAACCCATACCTTTATTTCCTAAATAAGGAAATGTATTTGAGAAATACAAAAAACGTTCTTGCGAACACAACAATTCTACGAATTTGGTAGCAAATGATGTTTTTGGTGCATCGATGCTAGGTGTCGCAACACCTTTAATATATTTTTCTTCTTACGAAATTATTATTTTGGCTATTTATGTTTGAAATATGTAATAACGGTTTTATTACACAAATAATACAAATTAAACATACAATTTTTAATATTTATGAATAAAAATACACAAAACAAAAAATCACGCGAGTAATCAACACACAATAAAAAACACTTATTATAAATAATTTTTGATATGACCTCCATATTGGTCAAAACATATTTGCAATGTTTTCCTTGAATATAATATATCCTTTAAAATTGTAGCATCTTCTATGCTTACACAGACATCTGTTATTTTTTGTTTTAGATGTTCTATATTAAGGGACGGTGTTGCATATATAAAATTTGTTAGTGGTATCTATAAAAATAATCCAAAGAATTTAAATCTGGGGATCGAGGTGGATACTGAATAGATCCATAAGTTCCAATCCACCTTTTGTGATATTGGACATTAAGGTAATTCTGAACTAATCTTGAGTTATGGGGAGCAAACCACGCAACCTGTAAAAGTCTTGAAAGTATAGTGTAATTTAAAATATTGCTTTACGTAAGCATGTAGTAGTAGTAGTAGTAGCTACTTATTTTACTAGGCAAGTAGGCCACAATGGGCCCTTTTTACCTAGGGACCTACAGTTTAGCGTGGACTCCGAACCACGGTCTTCGACTGTCAATTAACCCACCACCTGGGCCTGCCCGCCTGCACCGCTAGCAGAGTGGCAAACCTCCTGGGTAGGTCCTTTCGACCCTCCACCCGGGCTTGCCTCTCCGCCTGCATCAGGCTAGCGGCTTCCCGGGATTGTCTGTTGACAGCCTACCGACTGTTAGACGAGCTATCGTTCATCCATCCAATTGCCGAACTCGACCAGTGCTGCTTAACTTCACTGATCGATTATCGGAAATTAAACGGATGTCCATACCTCATCCCCCACGTAAGCATGTAATTTAACAAATGTTTATAAATAACCAAGTTATTTTTTATTCTTGATCTTCTTCTGAACTTAACACATAAACTTGAAATAATATTAATAGAAAATTACTAATAAAAGTATAATAAAAATGATAATACCAAAGTACTCCAACAGATGCTTCATTGAGTAAAGCGATATTTTAAATTGCTCCACAAAACAATATTGAAAGTATTGTGGAGTTATTTTTGTAGAGGTATTAACTATTACATACCTATCCTGTATTGCAATATTAAAATACAAATAACCCCAAAATGATGGTTCCTATTGAAATTTAGTAAGAGCACATTTTTTATGCAGTTTTTAACACCGGTGCCTTTTTCCGTTCTAAATGTTAAAAAAAATGAGACGAAAAAAAATTATAGCGAAAATTCACCCTCACCACTCCTGTAACTTCTCCAACAAATCATGACATTTAGATAATAATTTGAGGAAATATGTAGCATTATGAAATTAAAGAATGGTTCAAATTTACTTTTTGCAACTTAAAACGTTTCGAATTTATAGACAAATAACTATGTTGTACTTAAACCCTTATAAACTGATTTAAGGCAAATGTTTATATACAAAACTAAACTTATATTTTATTTATTTATTTATTTATTTATTTATTTATTTATTTAATACATATCCAACAGGCAAAAGCCCAATTACAGGATACGGAGATAACTTGAATTAACGGTAACAGTAAAAAGAAATATGATAATAATAAAAATAGCAATACAAAAATAAAATGAAAATGAAAAATAAAGATGGTAATAAGAATGGTATAAACAAAAATAAGCACATACGCTTATACAAACATGTATGCACACATATACATACACATGCACATACACACACATAAACCCATTTACACACACATATACGCACATACATACATACATCCATACATACATACATACATACATACATACATACCCACACATATACACATATACACATACATACACACATACATACATATATAAACACATATTATATATACAAATTATTACAATAGTAAATGACTAACTGTAAACAATTTTTAGCTGCCTAATAGTACAAAAGAATATATCAACCCTATCCTCCACGGTGCAATAATTAGAGATCATTTGATAAAGAGGAGATGCTTTGAGAATATTGGTATTAGCTGTAGGAAGATTAAAAACATTGTTGTGCCGCGCTGAAATCCTGGGCACTCGTATATTGATATGACTTAGTATATCTGGACAGTCAAAAATATTATTAACAATTTTATATAAAAATATAATTAGATGTACAGATCTCCGTTTTGATAATTCTATGATGTCAAACCGTGTTAATAACAAATTATGAGGAAACCCTCTTGGCGGATATATGCCATCTAATATATATACTGCAGATTTCATAAATCGTCTTTGTATTCTTTCAAGCGTCGATACATGAGTAACATAGATTGGGTTCCAGACTATCGATGCATATTCTAATTTCGATCTAACGAAGGATGTATATAACAATCGAAGTGTAAACATATTAGAGAACCCTTTCGAGTTTCTAATGACAAAACCTAAACATTTAATTGCAGTTCTATCACCCCCTTGAAGGAAGGCACTTAATTTTGAGACACCCTGTATAAGGATCATATTCGAACATGAACAAATATAAAGCTTTTGTTGTGACTAAGCAATGTTGGTTGCATAAGTCGTGATGTTAATGAGGTCCATAACATTACGTTCCTAAAAAATGTTACTGTTTAAATACATGGTAGATTTCTTGGTGTATTGAGTAATGTTGAATGGGGAGCATTATGACGACGTATTTAATGTGCACTATAAAATATTTATTAAATAACATGATTAATGACCTTTATGATTAAATAAAATAAAAATATGTGGTTTATACGTTTGTAGATGTGCTCCGAGAGAGTTGATTCTGTTCATTCAAGGATGTGTAACAAATTGCAAGTTTTCAAATACGTCATATATAAAAAGAAGATGTATTGTGTCCTGGGAGTATTGTTGCAATTTTTTACGTTACACATTATGTAGTTTTACACATCCCTTGTCACAGTGGCAAACAATAGAGAATCCCGGTACAAAAAGCAGTGTAAAATGGTTAATGTAGCTTAACTCCCAGAATGTACGGCAACAAAGATTATATTTATGAAATAATATGTTTGTTTTTAACATGCCTGTCTTCTCACATTTGTATTCTTGAATTGTCTTAGGATGGTTAAGACATATTCAGTGACTATATAAATACAGTTCTAGTCCATGAAATACAAATCGTCTCTAAATAAGTTTATCAAATGTCTGATATGAAATTTCTAACCAATTAATTCAGTCAGTAGCGATTTTTGCCCTACAAAAGTTGGGGTAGAAACGATTTTGATATATGTTGTTTTGGTTGGGAGCCTGATGAAAAATCCAAGTCTTTGACCCTGAGGGTGGGGGTAGGCGCGAGCCGCTATCTTGAGTGAAAGGTGCAAAAAATAGTTTTTTTTCAAAATATTGAAGTGGGTAAATAGTATCTAACTGGTCCCTTACTGTAATATTTTTTTTTTTTAATTTTTCTGCTGTTTTCGTTATTCGACAAGTAATAAAACCTCAATTTAGTATAAATTGCCTTGTAGAAACGAACATGTATCGCCTTTATCGGTCGTCAGTTATCATTTGTATTGAATTTAAAATATTTTGAGTTTTACAAAATGAATTTTAATAAAGCGGAACTTGTAGACATGACTTTGGTTTTGGGCGAGTCAGACAGAAATTGTTTGCTTGCCAATAGAATTCATAAGCAAAGGTATCCTGTAAGAAGGATTCCTGATGTTAGTAGCTACCAAAATTTTCTCGATACATTTGTAGAAATTGGAAATGTCAAATATAAAAGTAAATGAGTTTTTTTGTGGTGCTGACAACGGTTGAGAATCCCCATATTAGTCAGAGAGAAGTGAGCTCATTAGTAGGAATAAGTAGACGGTTGGTCGAATCTTAAAAACAAATAAGTTCCATGCATATCATATTCACATGCACCAGGAATTATCTGATGACGATTTTCAAAGGCGTCTACAGTTTTATAACTCGGCCAGAGACAAAATGCAAGATGTCACCTTCTTCAGTAATGTTTTATTCACTGACAAGGCAACTTTTCGTAAAAATGGATTTGTTAATAGGCAAAAGTTCCATTATTATGCTTCAGAAATCTTCACTTTTTTAGGCAAGTTGATAACCAGCACTGATGGTCTATAAATGTTTGGGGAGGAATTATTGGAGAACATGTAATAGGGCCACATTTCTTTGATGGTACATTGACTGGAGCTATTTATCTTCATTTTCTGGAAAACTATCAGCCACAGTTATTGGTGAATTTTCCCGAAAGGATTCGAAATAGGATGTGGTTTTAGCAAGATGGCGTTCTACCACATTATTTAAATGCAGTTAGAGACTACTTAAACAATACATACCCACTTCAATGGATTGGAAGAAAAGAACTCACTAAATGGCCTGCTAGATCCCCAGATCTTACAAAAATGGATTTCTTTTTATGCAACACAGTACAAAATATGAAGGAAAGGATAATGACTAAAGCTGCAAATCGTTTCTGTGTATCATGGTCGTAAAGTACAGATGTACTTACTGTCGCCCCCATTCACCTTGACCGTGAAATTCTTTCTCCAGTCCAGTCTATTATTAGCTTTCGAGTTGTGTACACGTTAAGTCACTTGGGCGTATTGCATACTGTTTTTGTGTTTTTATTCTATTTGTTGTACTGTATTGTTGATATTAATTTAATAATAAAGCATG
Source organism: Rhamnusium bicolor (assembly GCA_029963845.1). Classification (NCBI taxonomy): domain Eukaryota; kingdom Metazoa; phylum Arthropoda; class Insecta; order Coleoptera; family Cerambycidae; genus Rhamnusium; species Rhamnusium bicolor. The sequence continues at coordinate 53,237 of JANEYF010003660.1, forward strand.
GCAGGCGTACGCAGGGGTAGAAAATGGCCATTTGCTGACAAAGTGAATAAATTCATAGGTGAATTCCCGGATTTATTCTATGATGGTGCTAATTTGTAAAGTGTGCGAGAAAGATTTGATGTGCTGATGTACACCATAAAAATAAAAAAATGGCGTGCCTTCGACAACACAGTTTATATTTGATTTACTATTAATGCTGATTGTCTGTGATGTTCCGCTGCACATACTCGATAAACAACAATTTCGAGAGTTCTGGAATAAATACAATGCCCAGGTGAATTTACCAAGTCGCACAACGTTATGTAATTATCGCCAACTGTACACGGAGACATGGTAAATAAGATGAAATGTGAATTAAAAAATACATGGCTGTGGTTATCTGTTGATGACAAAACAGATTGTAAAAAGAAATCTATTTTAAATGTTATAGTATGAGCACTGGACCCTCTTAAACCGACAGTTCCACTGTTACTAGCTAGCAGAAGACTAAGTCAGTGTACTAGCGAAATAATTACCAGGGTGGTGCTGGAGACGTTGGAAAAATTTGATATGTCAATAAGTCAAGTGTTCATGTGTGTGACTGATGGCGCCGTGACAATGCGTTCGGTAGGCCGTTCTTTGCAAGAACAAGGTTGTACGTTTATACATGTTACGTGTAAAGTGCATGCTTTACATCTTGTGGCAGAAACTATTCGAAAAGGTTTTCCAGAGGTGGATGCATTAATAGCAAGTACAAAAAAAGTGTTTCTTAAATCTCCTAAACGTCTCTGTGCATTTCATAGCAAGTGTCCCGGTATTCCTGAACCATCACAGCCGATTCTTACACGTTGGGGAACTTGGTTGCAGGCAGCTTTTTACTATGCTGAATATTTCCAACAAATAAAAACTATGGTACTACAATTCAATCCAGATGAGTCTGCAGCTATTAAGGAAAGCCAGCAAAATTCGAAGATATTTCCGTTGAAACAGCTTTAAAGAATATTGCGAAAAACTATAAACCATTACATGAAAGCATAAAAAATTATAAAACAGTGCGTTGTCGTTTGCGGAGTCACTGCAAATAGTGGACGAAGTAAATCTACTGCTACACGCTATAGGTGACGCAACAAATGAGCGCGTTAAAGAAAAGTTCGCAAGTGTGTTAAATAAAGACACCGGTTTTACCAAATTAAGACAAATATATGACGGTGCAGCCCCAGATCCGTTAAGTGCGTTTAAAGACTATTTTACGTATGCGTATATTACATCAGTAGATGTCGAACGGTCGTTTTCAAAATATAAGAATATATTTTCACCAAAGCGAACATCACTCATCGAGACAACCATAGAAACATACCTGATGCTGCAAAATGGCTACACATCTTCTCCAGTTTGTAATAAGCAAGCTAGTTCAAGCTAGTTAAGAGGGTAAGTTTTACACACATTGTTATAAATTGTAACAGTTTATTGTTTCTCGTATTAGTTAATTTCGCGTACGCCACTGCCCCACGGAACATTTTTGACAGCCCTAATAATGACTGCTTTTAGATCTATCACACCATCAATTTTAGGAACAGTAGAAACCTCATTTCAAAAGCGCATAGAGACGTGTGTCAATCAAAATGGGCAACATGTGGAGCATTTATTATAATTTTTTCTATTGAATTATTTGATGAAACCTCTCTTAAATTTATTCTTGAATTTTGTACTTATTGCTCAATAAAATGAAAATGGTTGTAATTAGCCATAGGGAAGTACTTACGAAAATGGTCGTTTTTCCTTTCTACATCACATCGTCGAAAAATATACCAGGTGTTCCATTTGAGAAACTTGAGAAAATTCAATTTAAAAAGTTCTTAATTGAACAAGTTTTTCTTATAACCCATAATTGTGACTTTGATGATTTTTTCAATATGCATCTGCAGATGGCATTATTTCAACAAAAAAATTCATTACATCCAAGTAGTTGGGACATAGTCAATAATAATCTAGGAATTAATAGATTCTTGAAACAGGCTTCAAAAAATGTACTGATATTAATAGCATTCTATTTAAAAAAGGGCACTAGATCCTTTAATTTAGTCTTGGCTCGCCCTGTACATTCGAAAATAATTTCCGGCTATAGACTTTTTATCTAGTTTACTTATATTTTTTTTAATTTCTATTATAACTCGAGATATCGAAGTCCGACGCACTATTGACCCGTCCTGTATATTGTATATAACAATTATGATTTTACAGAATTTAAAACGATCATGTCTAAGGTTAACGGGTATAAAATTTAAGATTCATATACCACAATATAAGTGTCTCATAAGAGAGTCAATAGTTTGATTTTCGATCACGATTTTCATATTTTGGACCACTGTGGGCCAGAAAGATTCATCAGAAGATAATTTTATTGATAAAATGTTTTTGTCTATCTAAAAGATGTCTGACCTAATAAAGATAAAATGTCGGAATTTACAAGAAAAAATGAAAATGAATCACCCTATATTCCAGGCTCTTTCAGACTTAAAGTTGATAAACTATTAGGGGGCATTAGTTTGTACCCAAAAGGGAGATATCATCATAGTCGTAGTAACGCTAATGACTGAGCTGGAAACTTCATTTCTAATAACGATAACGCAATTCAAAGACAAACTCTCGCATATAGGAACGAATCGAATAACTTTACTAACGAAGTAATTTCCAAAACCCAATTAAGCCTTACGAAATTACCATTTCAATGTTTTAATTTTGATTACTTTATATTTCACCATTTCAATTATAATGTTGCGCTTAGCCGAGCAAAAAATGCATTTAAGTACTCGAGATAATTAATCCGAAACACATTAGGAGATGTTCTTAACAATTTCTGTTTCTGTAACAAAGTTTGAGTGGGTTAAAGATTTTCCTTATATTAAATTAGGCTCGAGTTAAATGTGTACGAGCCGTTGAATGGATAAACGATTTACGTTCACGATATACTGAAACCAGAGAAAATTCCATCTATTTATTTAATTTTCACATGAATGCGCGGAGAACCCAGATAACGTCTGGAAAAAAATGTTTCATCCTAAAATAGATGCGATATTGGATTTGCAATGTGAAAAACACCGACAAAAAATTATTTTATAGCTTCTAAATGTATGGCAGATATTTTACAACCGTGAAACATTTAAGGATGTATTATAAGGTAGTAAAATAATCTTTACATATTGATTGAAAAAATATGTACATTTGTGTTTTTCCAAGTCAGTGAAAAATCATTACAGTACAATCTATTTCCAAGTGTAATGAAGTAATTGAGTTTAAAAATCCAAGACCGATTTGTATATTTCCTGTTCTCTCAAAAAATACCGAAAAAAATTATATAAACTCAACGTAGAGATAAACAGAAAAAAAAAGTTCCCAAATACTAATCAGGCTCTCAGCTACAGCACAGCTGCTTCACGATCTTGCTGAATATTGGTGATGACATAGCATCCATTGATAAAGCGAAGTTATAATCCTTACTCTTCTTGACCCCAATTTTGGCTTTAAACCATGATATTTTAATTTCATTATTACACTTCACAGGCTTTGCTGAAAAAGTAGTCAACTTATTGAGTAATTTCCCAACAAGAAGAAGACTGAAAGTTGTAATAAGTAATACTGAGTTACCTTGTATGCTTGAAGTATCAAAGCCCAATATTAGGTCCTCTGTTGTACACTTGTGTACAACTGTATTTTTTATATTACGTATTGTAAATATCACTTCTATGCAGATTATACAAAGTTATATTACTCATTTATCGCCAGTGATACCCAGCAAGTTAGTAATACGATAAATTTAGATTTGAAGTTAGGCTGCTGCTGAGCATTCTTTATTTATAAATTTTAGCAAGTCGGCGTTGATTGTACTTGACAAAAATCTGTATCTATATACCATTTTTGAGTTATTCAACATCGAATATCTTAGTTAAACTAGTTACTGTAAATATGGAAAAGTTAAGAATATTAAAGTGAGCTATGAAAATGACAACTATTATGTTTGAAAAGTGACATTTCTTTAACGAAATAATCAACATGGTTTACAGTGTGGAAGAAAAACTCCAAATATTTACTTGTTATATACAAAATAACAAAAATAAACGTGTAGCAAAAAGAGCATATAGGGTGTTGTATCCAAATCGTCCAACACCGTCAGAAAATACGTTCAAAAATATTTACCGACAGGTGAATAATACCTCTAGTTTTAGTAGAAAAAAGCGTGTAGTTCAAGCAAACCAAGAAGAAGAGCTAGATACTGCTTTATTTCGAAGATAAGCCCATCCATATTTATTCGCAAATAGACTTTTTTGAAACATTGTATTATTTTTTAGAAAATTCTGAATGTAGCATAAATAATGCAGTCGATCAATTTGGTAAAAGTTATTCCAAAGTCCAACCTACGTTAAAAAATAACAGCTACAGACCATATAAAATTTTACCCGTACAAGTTTTAACAGAAGCTCATAAAAGGAAAAGGCTGGACTTTTGGCGCCAGGTGATTCAAAAGTTGGATGATCCCGATTTTTTTTACTAAAATATTATGGACTGATGAATCATTCTTTTATATGGCAGGAGTTTTTAATAGGAACAATTGAGGGTCGTGGGAAAACAAGCACAACAAAAAAAGATTGATAAAACAAAAAAATCAGGAAGAAAAACTGTTAGCGTTTGGTGTGGAACTTTCAGAAACAAAACTGTTGGGCCTATATTTTATGATTATACTTTAACTAGAGTTACCTAATAATTATCTCAGAAGCAGAAAATATTCTTTTGCAGAATTTTCCGGAAGCCGAACTTGATATGATTTGGATGCAGGATGGGGAAACTCCGCATAGTATCTTACCCGTTCGAGTTCATTTGATTGAATAGTATATTCTTAATATGATTAGGGAAAAATGGACCTATTAAATGGCCACCTAACAGTCCGGATTTTACCACTATTTAATAATTTTTTTTGGGATTTCTAAAAGACAGTGTCAATAATAATAATAATAGTATTCAAGTCATTAAAGACAGGATTCGACTTGAAATAAACAATCTGAATGTAAATAATGAAACCATTTCCAGTGCAATTATAAATATAAGAAGACGTTATCAATTATACATTGACAATAATGGTGGACACATCGAACATCTTTTATGAGTTATCATTTATTTATATTTAAATTTCCTAAATAAATCTTTGTTATCTATTTTGTATAAATATTTGGTTTTTTTCTTCCTCACTGTAAACCATTTTGATTATTTCATTAAAGAGACAGTCACTTATCAAACATAATAGTTGTCATTTTCAGTTGTCACTTTAATAATGTTAACTTTTCCATATTTACAGTAACTAGTTTAACTAAGATATTCGACGTTTAATAACTCAAAAACGGTATATGGTAAAGGTAACATATGGTATATTTTTGAAATCAGAAACGAAGTATCATTCCAAAAATTTAATAATATACAGGGTATTCCATTAAAAAAATATATTATTTTTTGTATCCTCTGAAATCTGCACGTTACTGTACTTTTGATAGCATTTTAACAAAATTCAGTCATAACCATACAACTTTTATTTAAAACTTTTTTTTCTATAGGCAATAATAACGATAATAAGGGGTGGGTAATTTATAATGAATAACCCTGTACAAGATAATATTTCATTTAAAATTGGGCATGACTTATTGACATCAGTGCAAGAATTAAAAAATGTAGGAGTATTGACTCAAATTTGAGGTTTAAAAATAAGTACTAATATGATCCGGAAGGCTTATCATAATTTGGAAATTCTGTACACAAGCAATGACTTACCAAAAATTAAGAACATCTTTATGCGAATTGTTTTGTCGCAATTTAATCATTGTATTGAGGTACCTTCAGGGATACAGGGGGTTGTATTACATGTGGTGTTTAATTTTATTTTTAAAGAAACGAGAGAACTTCATTTGAAACGTACACTTAAAATTTCTATAAGCCTACTTCGGTTTTGCATTTAATAGCATATCGCTAATAATAACTAAAAACAAAAAACCAAACACCCAAGTAGGTCACATTGCCGAACTCAGAATTCAACGCTCTATCCAAAACTCTAAAAAGATACAGAGGGTTATAATACTTATCATTTCCGTTGAAACCGGAAGTGATAAATATTTTTCTTTTATGTCAAATAGTGTCTTTTTATTTGTGTATTGATTTCATATAATACATTTTTCTAAGTTAAAAATCAAAAAAAGGGTGAACCATATTTCATTGATACCCGATATGTAAATTAGTGCTGCGAATGCATTTGTTCTATTCATCAAGTAAATATTTGGTAAACACAGAAATTAATATGAAACTCAAAGTAAGTATCAGTAATTATTATGTAACCTACTTATAGTACGTTGAAAGTTCTGTGGAACGCTACGAATAAGATGCCTTTTCAGTTTAAAACCAATCCCATCGTCTTTCCAGTTTTTACAGGGGATGTACTTTATCGCTGTTGTAAATAACGATATTATTAATATTATTAGGAATAAGCAAGTAAAACTGCTGGCGCTCAACAAAAACAAATGAAATAAAAAATAGATTTAATTCTGTTTCCATCTGCCCACTTTTAGAGATATTATGTTTGCTTGCAGAGCTAGTTGGTGCATTCTTTTGAACAACTATCAAATTTCCACAAATTAAAGAATTAGAATTTTGTAAAAAAACCCGGAAGTTATATACGTACTTCGCCGGAAACAAAAAATACAGAAATATACAGGATGTCCCATTTAAAATTTCAAAGTTGGGATAATTTGTGGGGATATTGGAAGCGATGAAGTGTCAAATATTGAAAATTTGGCCATTTTTCATATGTGTAATGTCCCTTCCAGGTTTTAGTGTTATATCTTGAAAGTTCTGGAAACCTTGTCTAATGATTTCGTTCACACCCGGTATATTATTTACATATATGGAAATCACCACCTTTTCCGACAATGGTTTAATAAAGAATAATATACTTATAAATCTATGGAACAACAGTTTTCCAGGCGGTTTCGTTAGTGGATTATTTCAATCGATATTAAACCACGTTTTGGGTAGACGATAAAACGAAAAATTTTCACTAAGGCTATTTGCAGTGTCTAGTAGTTATTACTTGGTCTGGTGAGCAAACGGCGGGCATCCCGAATGAGAATGTGGGTAAGTAGTAGGAGAGAATTCTCTCTGATGTAACTAGTTGCCCTCTGTATTAACAATGCGCCCCAGAGCCTGATGTGGCACGTCCACATTTTGCCGGACTAATGCTGGCAGATTCAAACACATTATGTTTGTTAGTAACACTATTAACTCAGAACAGCATTTATGGTCTGATCTTTTGTTATCATTCGCTAGCAGTTATCATTTAGGGGAAACAGGGAAATGGGAAATTGTGTCACTAATTTCGTTATTTTTCAGCGAGATATTATCATGCCTGGGATCACACGAAGTATCCCAACGGTGAAATTAATGAGGACGGACTAAGGCACAAATAAATCACTAATAAACTATAAATTACATATCGAATTTGTAAATTTTACAAATACTAATTAATATTATTATACGTAATTAAGTATAAGACAAATGTTGAGAGGGTTTTGTTCCACCTAAATTGGATTTCTTGACAAATGTTAATGTCTAAACGGTGTAAAAAAAATCTAAGAATTAATTAAGGAGAGACCTTAAACTAGGAGTGTCAGAGACTGATTAAGGAAATTTATGCGATATACCAGATAAGTAGTGGCGTGTAGCTATATTTTTATTAATACGATCTGATCCAAAACTCTACAGTTTCTTTCAGACTTATTTGCAACATAGAAAGCGTCGCACAGTGTGATATTTTAATAATCTAGGGGGATTTAAGTCGAAAATTTCAGGTAGCCAGATATAAGTAATATTAAGGAATTAGCACAAAAACATTCTAAATTAGATAACTGCACCTGTTTTGTTATTACGTAGGAAGTCGTGGTCATACATAGGGTCTAAACCCAAGGGAAGCAGGTAGATGGTTCACACGTGTTGCTTGGGAAGTTCAGTAAGGCGTGATAGTTCTTTTAGAGTGGATGGTGTTCTTATGTGTTATTTTGATAACTGTGTATAGTTTAGAGTTTTAACAAGTCATTAAGGTAAGTTTTTGATGTTTTGAACTTATATAACTATTGATATAAAAAAAAACTTTAACAGTGTTACAATTTGTATGCATTATCATGTTACCATAAAGTAGAAGTTTCTTATATGGGCGTATATGGACTTCTACCTGCCTTTTTGTTATTCACTAGACTTTTTACTATTGGAAAACAATTAATTGTTTTGCATCCGTTTTCGTTTCCAATATATTTCTTCTTTTTTTTCAGAATGGCTCCAATAATAACCCGTCAAGCAATTTTTGAAGTTTGGTCCGGCAACAGTAAACCCGAGCACTGTAAAGCAGTGTACGAATTTGCTTTAGGATAATTTTACCAAGTAATGTTTCCTGATAATGTTTTTCAGGATATAAAATCCTCTTTGAGAAGCTTATGCCAACAAATCTAATTAAGGTGGGAGAGATGTCTCCGAAATCGTGGCTGGCTTTTGAAAAACAGTTCTAAGGGGCTAGAGAAAATCATTACTTTTCCGGAGACTGTTTATAATTTCTTGCCTTCAACATCTAGTGATCAACCACTTTCTATCTTGGGTAGATCATCAAAGCCATTCGAAGAGTGCTGCGAAAAAACAAAAATGAGGAAGCTTAAAACTTTTGTTAAGTCAACTAGCACCGAAAAGATATTCAAGGCTGCTGAAATAAAGCCGCGTGAGGAGGAAAAGAAAGATTCCGCTGCTGGTAAAAGAATTATCCCAAGCATCACCTGCTCGAGGCACCAAAATAAAAAAAGTCGACGCTTGTTTTTAGAAAAACCAAAAATATTGTCAGCTAACCAAGCTGTAGCATTAATGATCGACGCTAATCTCTCAACACATCAATATAACGTGATAAGAGAGCAGGCAAATAACATACCTCCTAATATGTATCCATCATATCATGCAGTTAAAGCAGCAAAGACGAGGTGTTACCCTGCAGATATAAGATTGACTGAAATTTCAGCGGAAATTCGCTTACAGTCACTGATTAATCATACTATTTTAAGATTGTATGCAGCACAAGAAGAGGTTCTTGAACATATTGAAGAAACTCTCAGTGAGCTTTATTTTATTATAAAGTGGGGATGTAATGGGTCTCAGCAAACGCGTTACAAACAAAGGTTTACAAATGAGGGTCAATCTGATGACAATTTGTTTAGTATTTCCACGGTACCAATTCAACTTTATTTTAACCAGGATGGGTCCAAACGAATCGTCTGGCAAAATTTACATCCTTCCTCAGTTCGGTATTGTCGACCTATAGAGTTTATTTTCGCAAAGGAAACAACTAATTTGGTGTTAAAAAAAGTGACCGCTATTGAACACCAAGTGAATATGTTAGTTCCTACTTGTGTAGAACTCGGAAATAAAAACGTTTTGGTTAAGCCCTTGTTAGTTTAAAGTATGATAGATGGCAAAGTCTGTACATCATTGTCCTCATACTCATCTTCGCAAACCTGCATTTTGTGTGGTGCTACACCAAAGGACATGAATAAACCAGAGCTAATTTCAGAAAAAGAGATTGATTTGAAAACACTAACCTTTAGATTATCACCACTACGTACGTGGATTAGATTCATGGAATGCTTACTACACATTACATACAGGTTAGAAATAAGAATATGGAGGGCTCAAGGTGCTGAAATAAAAACTAAAGTTGCGAATAGAAAAAAATATATTCAAGACAGATTTAAAACTGAAATGGGTCTGTTGGTAGACATACCTACACAACAAGCAGGTAATACGAATGATGGAAATACGGCTCGGCGATTTTTCAGAAACGATAAAAAGTCAGCCGATATAACAGGTATCAATTTAGAACTAATTCATCGTTTTCATATAATTTTGGAAGCAATAAATTGTGGATTTTCGATAAATGCAAATGCTTTCGAAAATTATATCTGTCAAACCAGAAATCTGTATTTAAAAGAGTACCACTGGTTTTATATGCCAAGTATCGTACATAAAATTTTGTTTCATGGCAAGATTGTTATTGCCTCTTGTATTCTTCCGACTGGTCAACTTTCGGAAGAAGCACGAGAGGCGAGAAACAAAGACAGCAGAAGGTATAGAGAGCATTTTACAAGAAAGATTTCCCGGGTCGACACAAACACGAATCTTATTCACAGACTTTTAATTTCGTCCGATCCATTTTTAGCTAGCTTGAGGCATTCTCCTAAAAGGAAACAGGGAAAACTTTCTCATTAAGTTCTTTCACTGCTCTCAACACCTGATTTAGATTTAGAGGCAAGTGAATCTACTGAATGCGAATGTGATGAATCAGATTAAGTCCATTGTTTTGTAAAAAACAACAATTTGTAATTATGTTTTATTTTAGTTTTATAGAGAAAATAAATATATTTAGAAAATAAATGTTTTATGTCCACAACACATTTTTTAGTCAAAAATAATTAGAAACTAAGAAAACTGGTTTCCGAAGTATTTTATATTACATTATGAGAGACAGAAAAAATAGGTATCGACAAAAACAGAAATTATTTGCAGGGGAATTAAGATTGTTAAAATGTCACACTGTGCGTCGGCTTCTTTGATACTTTTAGCACAGTCGCAGAAGTTTATGTTGCATATAAGTTTGAAATAAACTATACATACCGCTGCTTACCAGGTATGTCGCGAATATGGCAATTGTAAAGACTATATAATGCGACTAAATTAGTTTTAAATTCCACGCTGGATACGGAAAGTGACAATTCCATCTATGTCTAGTCTACTCCTCCATACTTTATTTTCATTGGCCCTAGTTGATAGGTTACTTATTCAAGGCATTTCGATTGTAATTAATTTATCATATTATGGCATGGTAGCTGAGTGGGTAAAGGGCTTATAGCTATTTACTCGGTACCGGATATCGATGGTTCGAATCCATCCGGGAGCAAATTGGAAATTTTATTTGTAATTTGTTTCGGATTAAGATGGGAGAAAACTGTCGATGCCCTAGATGTGGTTCGGACTCCACAATAAACTGTAGGGCCTCGTCTCCCTTTACTCCACACAAAATCTTAGGATTTTTTGGGAGTTACTTTGGTGACTTGACAGGCGGTTAAGATACATTTTAAAGAAAACATTTTTTTTAAGAAAAAAATATGTAGTACATTATTGATTTCATTTAGTATAAAAATTTCTTTAAATCTACCTTATACGGTATACTGTGTTTATATATTTCCATCTCGATTTCTATTATCGTTGTTTCTATATTAGAAGCAATGTATTAAATTGATTACAGACAAAGGTAGTGCGAATAGTCTATAAAGTTCAGAGCCGTCGAGAGCAAGAACTTTAGCCGGGCCCCTCACATTTTTAAATAAATAGTGTTTTTTTAAAGAATAACTATAAAATATATCTCTATCTATACCGATGCATGGTGCCTATATTATTATTTAATTACCCAAACATGTTTATCAAAAAATGTGTCTACACATAATATGTTCTACACCCTGCTGTAACTTTTGCTTGATCCAGGTTGTGTTTAAATGAAAATTAATTGTCATTTAATTATGTCAAAACTTTCATACTGCGGTATCGCTCTTGTTTACATTTCTCTCGGAAAAGCAGGAATGAGGCTAACCTGGCACGGCGGGGATGAATTTAATTCCCTCAAATAATTGCTTTTAGCAGTCTTCAAATAATGCAACTTAATACGCATAAGTATTAGAAAAATGGTAGTACCTATTAAATAATACTATTAAAATTAAACACTAAGGACTATGAGACAGACCTTATTCATTATAGAGGGATGAGGAAAGCATATATGTGTACTATTTATCCAGTTTGTGGGTGAATAGATTTAAAATTTATTTATTTATATGTTCAATTGAATACTATTAACTGTCAAACCATGTTCAAGCTTATCTCTGAAACTTCGTAGGGCGTAGGGTATTTGTAAATATTTGGTGAATTATAACACAAATTTTAGCAGTTAAAATAACCCCACAAAAATCTGTCGGTGTTAGATTGAGAAACATGGTAGCCATGCAATAAATTATCTAAAAAGCCGAAACACGTGTAGACTTTCTAATAAAATATTTTTGAAACATTAAAAAGCAAATTTCTTACATATATTTAAAATATTTAATAATGTTTCACAAGGAGCCAACCGCAGAATCAGTTCAGTGTAATAAATTATCTCTTGCCAGTCCATTTGCTAGAAAATACTGCATTTAAATATTCTCTATATTTGCTCCACAATGAAGTGCCTCGTCTTGTTGAAACTATAATTGACTTTCAGTGCGAATTAGAGACAACGAAGGTTAACTTTTTAATGTCTCGTTCAATTTCTGCAAAAATATATTAATGGGTGGTATAGCAATGTTCAGGTGCCATCGGAAATGACAATAAGAAAAGTATATTTATTTTTATTTTATTTATTTATTTTTATTTATTTCTTACACTACCCAACAAGTACTAGATCCAAGTTCAAGGCAGGGAGGTACTGTCAGAGTTGGTAAATATAAACAGAAATATTAAATATAGTTGCGGAACATGACACATGACATCTTCTGTCTTTTACACCGCTTACATTAAAGTGAGAACGATATTTGTTGTTTTTGTTGGCACATGCTGGGATACTTCAGAGCCCCACTTAATTTTGTTACCGAATCGTTCTAGCAGTGCTGATACACTGTAAGTATAATAATAATAATAATAATAATAACACACTTTATTCAAAAAAGACATACATCATTTATGAATGGGCGAAGTTCAGCTTTGCACGGCTTTGCATACCGTGCAGGCTGTTCTTCCACTTAACCCAACGACGAGGCAAAATACATAAAAATATCGTAAACTATGATAATGTATTCCAAGATTATATTATATATTTATATATAGACACATAATAATATATATGTACATATATATATTTTTATAAACAAATGCAAAAATCTTAGTTAGGTATAGCAGGTTTCATGATAGGCAGATCAGATTAAAACGTTTGGAGAAAGACGACACGGAGAGACTTAATTGCAGAGGGAATGGAATTATACAAAGTAGCAATATTTTGGGAGAACGATCTTTCAAATATCGCTGTGTTATGCATCGGTGGTGTTAGAGTACCCTTGTGTCTTATGTTTAAATTATGCACGTCAGTTCGAAATACAATCTTCCTGTATAAGTATCTGGGACTATTGAATAGTATTATTTTGTGATATAATGTAGCACAATGTAGTTTTCGTCAGTTCTTCATATTTATCCATTTGGCATCAGGTAATTTCTGACTCACCGGCTCACGTTTTATAATTCCATATACGAATCTCAAACAATAATTCTGAATTTTTTTGTATGCGTTGAGAGGAAATTGCTGTCAGGCCCATATACAGTGTCACAATAGTTAAAAACGGAGAGTACTAGTGAGTCACACAAGAGTAGTTTAAGTTTTTTATTAAGAATATGTCTGGAGTTATATAATAATTTTAATTTACATATAGCTTTTTTTATACAATTTGAAACATGTTGTTGAAATCTAAGGTCCGTATCGAGTATAAGTCCTAAATTTTTCACCTCATTTTTTATAGGTATTGATACATTATTTATTTTTATGTTGACATTTGGGGTTAAGTTAATTCTATCAGCTTGACGCCCGAAAAGCATTACAGCACACTTACTTGGATTTAAATGCAAACAATGTTCTATCGATGTATCGTAAATTTTTTTAAGTTCACTACTAACAATATCGCAACTGCTGTGAAAGTTATGAGGATCAAAAGAATAAAATAATTGTGTGTCGTCTGCATACATCTGTATGCTGCATTTCTCGGTCAAAGAAGGCAGAAAGGAAGTATATATAGTAAATAAAATAGGTCCTAGTATGGAACCCTGCGGCACTCCACATGAAACATTTACACTATCTGAATATTCCCCATTTAAAACAACCTTCTGTTTTCTACCCTGTAAATAATTCTGAATAAAAGTTACAGCAGTTGTGTCAAAACCTATATATTTCAAGATTAATAATAGAATATCATGATTTATTGTGTCGAAGGCTTTGGAATAATCAAGTAGCACAAGCATAGTACACATACCGGAGTCAGTGAATCGAAAAATATGGTCAGTAACATTTAAAAGAGCAGTTGCGCAACTATGTCCTTTTCTAAAACCAGATTGCGTTTCTGGCAGAACTTGATTTTTTTTCAATATGTTCCACTGTTTGACTCTTGACCTCATATTCTAATATTTTAGACAAGACTGGTAATATACTTATCGGCCTCAGGTCATTAAAACCTAGCGGATTTGCAATTTTGGGCAGAGGAATTATATGTGCTACTTTCCAAGCTTTAGGAAAAACTGAATTGTTTAAGCAAAAGTTAACAATATGACAAATATATTCGAGAATAAAAGGACAACATAATATAATGAAATTTACGTGCATACCATCGGCACCCACAGCTTTAGATTTAATGGAGAATAAATGTCTAGATATTTCAATTTCAGTGACGCCCCGAAATATAAGAGACGAGTTTATCGTTTCTTTAATATTATTGTAGTAATTTGCAACATTGTTCATGTTGGGTGCGATTTGCGGTACAGAGTTTAGAAAGTGCTGATTTATTGAATTAACATCACATAAATTTGGCGGTAAACCTTTTTTGTCTTGTTGATTACGAATGTGCAATTTGTTAATAGTCTCCCAGACTTCTTTGCTATCTTTTTTCTGAAACTGTTGGTTTAAAAATGCTTTTTTCTCCCTTCGAATTGCACCAGTAGTATAATTTTTTAAATCTTTATACTCCTGCCAAAGTTGAGGAGAATTTGTTCGCTTAAATTTATTGAGTGCTTTATCTCTCAATTTAATAAGTTCGTTTATGTTATTAGTAAACCAAGGATTATGTGGCTTCTTATTATTATATGTTTTCAGAGGTGCATGCATATCCATCAAAATTGTAATATTTTCATTAAAAAAAGTTACTTTGCCGTCAAGGTCAGCTATGTCATAAATATTGCGCCAAGGTATAGATTGCAGATGAGCGTAAACTAATTCTCTATCAATATTTTTCAAGTTTCTGTACATACGAGGTGTTAGTTGATTATGCTGTGTTGCAAAACTTATGTGAGCATAAACCATTTCGTGATCAGAGATGTTAGGCAAAGAAATAGTACCACTTTCCGTAAAATTGCATTCCTCAGACATGACGACATAATCCAACAAAGATGCACAATTTAATGAAATTCTAGTTGGGCTATCAATAACTTGTTTTAGGCCAATACTGTCTATGATATTTAAAAAGTTTTTAACAACGGTATTATTTATATTTAGCAAGTCTATGTTGAAATCACCCATACATATAAAGGTATCAAATTTCGGCACTGTATTAACTAGGATATTTTCAAATTCACTAATAAAAAGATTAGAATTAAAATTTGGGGGTTTGTAAATACATCCAATACACAAACTCATATTATAAGATACATAATAATTATTTAATATCTGTTTATTTGCTGGCGTATTTTTGAAAATAATTTAAGAAGGTTATCGTGTTGAAGTGAGCTGTGTAATAGTGTAATATAAGTAATAATTATTTTATGTCTCCTAATTTGCTGGTGTGTTTTTGAAAATTATTTAAGAAGGTTATCGTGTAGCAGTGAGTTTTGTAATAGTGTAATATAAATAATAATTATTTCATATATGTTTATTTGCTGTTGTGTTTTTGAAAAAAATTTAAGAAGGTATTTGATGTAAAAATGTTTCGACCATGGAAGGCCTCTACGTCTGTATCTTATTGTGTTTGTGAAAATGAAAGTGAAAGTGATTACAGTGATAAAGAAAATCAAAATTCGGCTACATTTGAACGAGCAAGCGAAACAAATTTGCTTTATTGTTTACAATAATCTTTTGAGGCGACGTGCTAATGACTCTAATTTGTATGATTTGGATGTACTAGGTGAAATATCATCTCTCACTAACGTTCCCCGTCCCAACACAAACTGGTGAAAGCAGGTTCCCTCCCAAAAAAAAAAAAAGATTCGACGCCGGTCAATCGAAAACTCTGGACCCGTCGTTAGCAAAACTTTTAGGAACCTTAGTTTAGGACGCGTATCAGAAAAATGAAATCCCAACTATTGACGGGGTAGACAGAAAATTAAAAGAAATGAATTATAATCTAAAATATACCACATACTTAAGCCAAACCCTGGGGAAATACTCGAATTCTTCTTTTGCTTCCATCTCGAATCTGTTCATGAAGAGACTGGCAATGAATGGTGACAAAGAGTTACCCATTGCTGTTCCTTCATGTTGTTCGAGGAAATTATCGTTGTATCGGAAACAATTTTGTTTCATGCAAAGTTTAGTGAGTTTAAGATATTATTTTACTACATCTTGACTGAGATTGTTTAATTCGAGTAGATCCTTAAGGTAGTCCAAGGTCTGTGGTATCGGAACACTTGGAAACAATGAACAAACGTCAAAGGAGATCAAAATTTCACCTTCTTGCAACTGAATATTTTTCACCTTATTAATGAAATCGTTGGAATTAATCACAGAGGAACTAGGTGGTGCAATAGGTAAATTTTCGAACTCTTCTGTTAACCATTTTGATAGGTGGTAAGTCGGCGATCCGATTGCTGAAACAATAGGACGTACCGACTTTCCTGGTTTATGTATTTTAGGCAAGCAGTACAATCTAGGTGCACTTGAGTTAGATACATGTAACTTCCGTGACAGAGGGCCTATCCCAAATAGCCTGCTTTTTGGTTAGTGGGTCACGGTTCACCGAACTGTGACGGTTCGGGGAACCAAGACAATAGTTTAGGTATAAATAGGGTAGATTGTTAACATAAGTTTAGTTTTAATTATCTCCAGATGATGCCAACTTGGTTGGCAAAACGCGCGTCGAGTGCAGTATATAGTGTTTTGGTGTTTCGTGGAAAAATACTTCAGTGTTTTCTTATTCAGTATATAGTTTAGCCCACCAGGGTTAGAGGTCGCAGCTCTTGATACCTGCTTTGCAGGTCGCTATCAGTCACTAAGACATCAGTGATGTTTAACGGGTAGTAGCACTGACCACCAGAGGGATACACGTATCACTCACTATGTCTATATTTATTAGTCTCTGTCTACACATTGTAGTTAATAGACTTAAGGAGTTCGGATGTCATTCCAGATACGGACTTTTAAACCTAATACTATTCCGGAAGACGCGTGATATGAGTGTACTTGCACATTATTTAATTAATATTTTGCATGCAAAACCAGTATGCCGGTCATTAACCGCCGAGAATTATATTGGCACTAATCCGATGAGCGGCCGAGAATCACATTATTTATCCATGTAATGTCGAAAAGTGAATATAATTTATGCCCCTAAACAAAGACGACTACCTGTTATGGATATTTCATTTAATGGGAGGAGGTATGAGACGATTACTTTGCTTACATCGTTGCTCTCTGCAGAGTCCAGTTTATAGTTGTTCAGTTCGAGAATTCTCTAGTTAGCGACATGTTGTGTGTATAACGAGTATAAAGATGTTTACTCCAGATTAACTTCAAAGCATCTGTTGACGTAAAAAATGGCGAGGCAGTCTGCAGATTCCGATGCAATTAAATCATGGATTAACAATTATCCAGACTTATCTTTTGATGGTGTGGAGCTGTTGTGTAAAGTTTGCGAAGTTAGACTTTCATATAAACATAAATCCGCTGTGACAAAATATGTGGCGTCGAAAAAACACTAAACATTGAAAGGCGGAGGCAAACAAAAGCAGTTCATCATGGACTTGCTAAAATATATGATGATGTGTAACATTTCCTGGACCAATAAGATAATCACATTTTTAGTGAATTTAAAGAAAAGTGTACAGGGGGCAATATGTGGACGTACAGTTGCCTAGCTATACTACACTAAGAAAAAGTATTTGCTCGAAGTAACTGAAAATGTTCTCTACAAAATTCGCTCCGAACTCGAGGACAAATACATTTGGGTTAAAGTTGATGTGACAACCAACTTATGTGGAGCGAGAATTGCCAACATATTGGTGGGGCCTTGAAGGAATTACTTACCACGAGGTAACATTTGATAGCTTCAAAAGAATTGGAACATGCTAATACAAATAGTGTCCATTCTTGCAACTGAAAGTTTAAAACTATTATGTGAGGACGGTTACGAGGAAAATAAAAACAAATTTTTATATTTTAATATCGAAATCGCAGTGTACATGAGAGCGACTGGGCGAATATTATAAGCAACGTACAACTGTGCTTATGTAACTTGCCCTGGGCACGCTTTTAATCGAGTGGCAGAAACAGTAGGAGAGTGTTATCAATATCGTATCTGTAAACACTGAGCGATCGTTTTCTACATATAAATGGATATTTTGCGACAGAAGACGCCGTTTAATTTCATCTCTTTTGGAATAGATTTTAGTGATATATTGTTATTATTATCATATCGCAGATGATAGTGAATCAATAATTAGTGTTTTTTGTACTATCTTCGCCCCTCACTCCGCCCAGCCTTTGTAAGGGCATCTGTTAGCGTTAGTTTCACAGTGTTGGTCTGCTTCTTAGGCTGTTCAGCTGCCTTTAAAAAAACAAAGTATAACTGCTATTATTAGTGTTACTGTTAGTATTAGATTGAATTATTTTATATCTGCAACATGTTGCGGCCTCCAACTCTTTTCAAATAAGCCAAAAAGGAGTTTACAAGTTAGTTTATAAAATAAGATACTGTTTCACTACAATTGAAATATTTTATGAAGGGAAACTTTGTATTTCTGCCTACACGCCTCTGTTATTTAAGGCAAGACATCCAAATTCCCTTTGTCTTTAGATAAGTCATATTGAAATAGAGTATTCTAAAAATGCACGGAACAAATTCAGTAGCATATACTTTACAACAAAATAAAATAAACCATCCCTATGAAGATTGGTCCTACAATGCTTTGTTTCTGATATGCAAGAAGATAAAGAAGACTATCAGAAAATGAATCTTTTAATTTGGTTTATTTTTAATTGTAAAATAGTTATTTTTAAATCTGAATTTTGGTTAGAAGTAATGATTTGACGACGTAGCATACTATTTAATTATTCTATATTTCATTGGAGTGTTGACGTCAGGGCTCTGAAAGGACTTTATATTTGAAAAAATTTATGTATCTTTGAAAAACTTTTGACACAACCAACAGCCTCCTTGGAATTAACATCCATTGTATTTCGATATCAAAAACAGTATTGCGACACCACACTGTCAGCGCATTCTTTAAAATCCAATTACCAAAAACTATCAGTTATTCAACGACACTATTGGTATATTCAAATGATTGGCATATATTACATTTTCGTTTTATGTATAATTTTTTTTAGGTACCAAAAAATACTGAACGACTGCATGTTATACAATGTGAAAAATATCATTTGGGGTATAAATTTTGCAAATTCATATTTTAATTATATGGTATATATCATTAAAGGTAGTATTAATAAAAGTGATATACTGGCGTAAGTAATAATTAAAGAAAATTCCTCAAACTCCCGCGCCCAGGAAGAAAATAAATATTACGACATCTGCACCTGTATTATTAAAATTTATTAAAACAGACTTTAGTGCTGAATAATTAAAATGGGCCTGCTAATACAAATCAAAAATTGTATACTGAAGTCTCACAGAGGGGAACGAAATGAAGAAATTAGCTAAATAAATGTGAATAGTCCACTAATTTAATTAGTATTTACTTAGTAAATTAAATTTCTGCATGTTTATATAACTCTCTAGTCAGGTTGGGTACAAAATAGTAATTGCGCTTGATCGGTTGGCTCGTTTTAATTTGTAATAGTAGTTGTAATACCTATACACTACCCTCACAACCAAGTTCTAGGTCGGATTATTTTTATATATTGTAAGGGGGGATTCCGAAACACCCAGCATAATTTTTAGAACAGAATTAGTCTATTTAGAATAAAGTGAAGTTGTCAGGGTTATTCATTATAAATTACCCACCCCTTATCATCGTTATTATTGTCCATAGAAAAAAAAGTTTTGAATAAAAGTTGTGTGGTTATGACTGAATTTTGTTAAAATGCTATCAAAAGTACAGTACCGTACAGATTTCAAGGGATACAAAAAAATAATATATTTTTTTAAATGGGATACCCTATATATTATAAAATTTTTGGAATTATCCTTTGTTCCTAATTTCAAAAATATACCATATGTTATCCCTACCATTCACCGTTTTTGAGTTATTAAACGTCGAATATCTTAGTTAAACTAGTTACTGTAAATATGGAAAAGTTAACATTATTAAAGTGAGCTATGAAAATGACAACTATTATGTTTGATAAGTGACATTTCTTAAATGAAATAATCAAAATGGTTTACATAAGTCTTCCACCTCACCAATACCAGCATACAATGATTTGTCTGAATAGTGATCTCCCATGTCTGAATCATTATTGCAATGTATTTGTAATTTCGGGAAAAAAATTTAAAAAATTTTATTGCATTTCTGGACGAATCTTGACGAATTATAATGAAAAAATATAACTCTAGGAAAAATCTGTCCGCATGTCTGTAGTATCGCGATAGCAGCCACAGTTTTTGAAATAAAGCTTTCAAATTCGGTGCACTTGTTCTAAAGGCCAAAGACAATGAGAAATTCGGTGATGAACAAAATTGGCCAGCTGAAAGGAAGTCCACGGGACTCAAACTTTTTTGTATTTGACTTTACAAAAAAAATATATTCTTGATGAAAGATTAGGTCATGTCTACTATGTCAAAGCGAATAAAATATATTTTCCAAGTACTTAAATAAAGCTGATGTAAACTGAAATTTTTTACACATTTGGCCTCATAAAATGGGGTTAGGATAAATTTAACAGTTTGACGTCTGAAAGGTCTAATTTAGTTACAAAAATGTCAATGTCAACAACAAAAAATTATTAAAATATACGACATGAATTATTATTGACAGTATCGAATGACGCTGATAATTATTTAAAAATTTTAATGAAACATTTCAAGATACGCTATTAAAATTTAATCGAGGTAAGTGAAGGATTAAATAGAATGATTTTTTTTACATCAGGATGATATATACTGGTATAAGAAAGTTATGTGCTGGCCATATCAGATATTTTTGTACTGTAAATAGATCTTAGAGTTGATTGTCAGACTAACCACTGTGATTAAACTACGCCCAATATTGTAAATGTATGATGTATATATGCATTTAGGAAATTAAGACGTTTATTATTATGATTATTATTAAAATCCTTTCTAGCATTTATTTTATTTGTGGACTTTTGTCACAAACATTGGGGTACATCCGTTCAAAATACAAATTTCTTGGAATATACATTTACATATAAACTTATTCACAAATTTACTGCAACCCAGAATGCTTTTTGAGTGCCGTTGAACAAGTATTGCCAGACATTTATGTTTTTTTTGTTTTTGAAAGTGTTGCCTAAGTCCATTTCGTTGAAGACTTGTACTATTTACTAAATATAAAGTTAGTTACAAAATGTAATGTAACATCTTGTTAAGAAGGTTTTATAATAACATTAATAACAAAAAAAATTAGTTTGTGCCCATGCTGTTAGCTACAGAAATCGATTATTTATTATCCGTTCCATTAATTCGACGGAAAGAGCCCATGTACGAGTCACTAAACTTATAGTTGGATACTTGGATAGAGGAGAATATGTGGCTGGAATACACTTTGCTATATCCAAGGCATTCGACACCCTTAATTTCAATATACTGTTTACTAATCTTTACTGTCGTGGAATTTAAGCTGCACTTGAATTTTTTTTGTTTAATTATACATTTTTTTGCAGAAAATAAGTGTGTTTCTGAAATATCACACAGATAATCCCATTTATGCTGGTGTGAACTTGGCACCAAAATATAAAATTATTGGTAACTTCATTAAAACAATTAGCACTTCTGCTTTATTACATATTTAGAGTGTGCTAAATAATGGTATAAATGTCGCATTTAGCACCGAAGTTTGTGTTGCTGCATAATTGTTCCCTCCATATGACAAAAATAAAACAGTCCTGTCAACATTCTTCACGTTTTCTTATCGTCATAACACCTACTAGATCTGAGCTTCTTTGAACTGTAAATTAATTGCAATTTTAAAATCGCATTCGGTCCTCTTTAGTCATCAGAAATGAATGCATCTAACAAAGTGACCGCCTTATCAGTCAATCTCGTTAGTACAACCTAATTGTTCGCTAATTTATTCTCAGATATTGGGTGTTTATAAATATATGTACCTATTTGTAGGTCAATGTAGTTGTAGTGTAACTGCTACGACATGTGGTTTTTAAAATTCGCCCCAAGTTGTTTTAGTTATTTATTGTATATTGTTCCAAAATAAACAACTTTTTCTAACTTTTCGAGTAATTTAAATGCTATATAGGCGTAGACGAAACATAGTAAATGCCTACGCACATGCTATACGTGCTATCTTTGCAAGTTATTGTTTGATTGTTGGTTTACACGTAGTCATTAGCCTTTTTACTTTCTTATACCAAATATAAGGAAGTATAGTAATCGTGATTTTTTTTCGATCTCGAGATTTTGATTGCTATATAAGTTTTGAACTCTGCTGAATCCATCTTGACTATTTTCCGAATGATGTCTGTCGGTGCGTGTGTGTGGAAGTGTGTGTGGATGTGTGTGTGTGTGTGTGTGTGTGTATGTGTGTATCTGCGATAACTCAAAAAATGCTAATGGCAGATTTTCCAAATTTGGCAGTTAAGGTTGTCATCAACATTTTAGGTGACACACTAAACTTGGAGAATGTGGTACCACCAGAAGAGACATAATGAATGAAAGAAGAAAAAAGGTACAATTTCGGGAAAAAAAATTATACATTCTTTATTACATTTCTGGACGAACCTCGACAAATTATAATGAAAAAACATAACTGTGCGCATGTCTGTAGTATCACGATAGCAGCCACAGTTTTTGAGATAAAGCTGATTTTCCAGCTCGTGCAGCTTGGATTGTTACACGCGAAATATTGAATAAAAAAAAAAACAAGAGTAGTAATATAATACTTAAAAAAAATGAGGAAATGATAGAAACCCTGAAGAAGTTGCTTCAACTTTAAATTACTTTTTCATTAATGAACCAAAAAATATTGTTAACGAATTAGCCACCCAGCAAAATTTAACGCAAAATAAGACTACAGTAAGCCACTCATTTTATTCTTTTTTTTCTTGACAAATATACGGAAGATGAACTATTAACGCTATTAAGAAATAAATTGATAAATAAAAAGTCAGCAGGCCCAGACCCCAGACGACGTTCCAATGTTTCTAGTTAAACGTGTCTTACACTTAATAATACAACCTGTAACATACCTGGTGAATTTACCTTTTCAGAACGGTGTTTTTCCAACATTATTAAAAGAAGGTGAAGTAATACCAATTTAAAAAAAAAAAGGATCCGATGGGTATGGAAAACTATGGACCAGTTACCGTCCCTATTGGTTTCTCAAAAATATTTGAATATGCTTACTTAGATCGGCTAATGTCATTTTTAAATAAATTCAAAATTTTATCAAACATGGTTTCCGTTCTAGTATGTCCACCATTACTGCCACTCACTCATTTTATGGTGAAATCATTAGATGTATCGACGTGGGCGAGTGTCCTGCTGGGGTATTTTGTAACCTCAGCAGGGCATTCGACTGCGTAAATCATGACATGTTACTTAATAAACTCTATGACTGCGGCATACGAGGTCTTTCGCTAAATTGGCTACGTTGTTTTCTAAAATCTCGTAAACAATATGTGTCCATACAAAATACTAGTCAAAATCTAGTAAAAAAGGTCAGCTCTAGTTCTAGTCTAGTTGAAATGGGAGAACCGCAAGGTTCAGTTTTGGGCCTTGTGCTTTTTATTATATATACGAGTTCATTGTAATCTGTACTAGGTAAAACCTACTTTACTATGTATGCTGACGATTTATCTTTAATCATTTCAAATAAGTCGCCCAATAATTTGAATTCGGAAATAAATGAAATTTTAGAAAATATTTGTAGCTGGTTTAATGAGAATTACTTACATTTTAACGCAAGCAAAACAAAAATTATCAGATTTCATAATAGGCAAAAAAATTGCGAATCTGTATCAGTGAAATTATATAGTGCTGCTACAAACAGTGTATGTTTTTTAGGAATTCATTTAGATGAATGTCTTAATTGGAAAGTCCACTGCAAAAATCTTATTTGCAAGATGAGTTCGTTGAACTTCTTATTTAAATATATGAAAGAAATTTTAAATAGGCAGCAACTAATTAATTTGTATTATGCAGAGGTAGAGTCGCGACTACGGTATGGCATCTGCTTCTGGGGTTATTCCACTCTATCACAGGCAGTTTTCGTATCATAGAAACATATTCTGCGTAACATGACAAACTTGTCCAGTACACACACACACACACACACACACACACATGTAGAACCAGTTTTGTACAATGCAAAATTTTAACTTTAACTTCTTTATTTATACTTGAAATGTGTGTGTACATATTAAAGAATAGATCTAAGTTTTATGAGAATAAAGATATACATAATATAAATACTAGACATAAGAACGACATTCATGTACCTTTTTCCAAATCTTTAATTACAAATAAATCACCAAACTATTTAGGACTAAAAATTTTTAATAAATTGCCTGCTTATTTGAAGCAATATATCCTAATTTATATCAATTAAAAAAAAAATTGAAATTAGTGGATAAATGTTTTTACTCTTTGTCCTAGTTTTTACCTTTCGGACTCCATTGACGTTATAGATTTTATTTTCATATTTATATGTATATTATATTTACATATTATTTTACTGTATTTTTGTATAACGTATGATCTGTTATGTTTAGGTTTGTAATTTTATATTATTTGTAGGTACCACCTATAATGGTATATCGTACCACCAAATTGACTAGTGTGATACAATTTGTAATTGTCTTTAACAAAATAAATGATTGATTGATTGATTGAGATTTGGTACACTTGTTCTAAAGGTCAGAGACAATGAAAAATTCGGTGATGAGCAAAATTGGCCAGCTGAAAGGGGTCCAAGGGACCCAAACTTTTTCGTATTTGACTTTACAAGAAAATGTATTCTTAATGAAAGATTATCAAACGAATAAAATATATTTTCCAAGTACTTAAATAAAGCTGATGTAAACTGAAATATTTTACACATTTGGCCTCATAAAATGGGGTTAGGATAAATTTAATAGTTTGACGTCTAATTTAGTTACATAAATGTCAATGTCAAAAACAAAAAATTATTAAAATATATGACATGAATAATTATTATTGACAGTATCGAATGACGCTCATAATTTTTTATTTAAAAATGTTAATGAAACATTCAAAGTACGCTATTAAAATTTAACTGAGGTAAGTGAAGAATTAAATAGAATGATTGTTTTAGATCTGGATGATTTATACTGATATAAGAAAGTTATGTGCTGGCCACATCACAAATTTTGTTATTGACACAAGCCATCAGTGAGTGTTTCCACGCATGTTTATTTTTTATGTATTCTGGAACAAACTGACACTTACAGAGAGGATATGTGATGTAACTGCTATTCCACGCGTCTTGACATATTTTTTTCTCCTCCCTTCCTAGCATTTAAATCGAATCTTTTGACATTAAAAAAAAATTCTAACAATTTTACCCATTTATACAT
Source organism: Rhamnusium bicolor (assembly GCA_029963845.1). Taxonomy (NCBI): domain Eukaryota; kingdom Metazoa; phylum Arthropoda; class Insecta; order Coleoptera; family Cerambycidae; genus Rhamnusium; species Rhamnusium bicolor. Next base: position 79,014 of record JANEYF010003660.1, read on the forward strand.
TAATTTTTGGAAAGCGCTGTATAAATCTTGATTACAGTAAACCTTTCATTTATTTAGATTATTTTTAAGAAATTATCCGTATGAAAAAGCACTCAATTTACGAATTATTAATAAAATTAATCAATCCCATTAGAGTACGCGCAAAAGCATCCATTTAATCAATTCGTTCGACACTAATGGAGAATCCTGTCCTACCGTATTCTATTATTTATTTTGAATAAACAGAATTGAACTTTTCACAAACAATATACGTAAAAGGCCAATCGTGGAGAAGTTAGTCCGTGTTCATTGCCGTCGTATGGCGTACAAATGGATAATGAACCTGAAGTAGTTCCTAACACTAACCCTGTTTTAGGTCGGTATCAACGGCATACTAAAAATAACTATAAAACTCCCATTATTCTCTCCTTCCTCTGACCACGGGATTCCGATAAACAAAACTGAGAATCCACTAACCGTATGTATACGAAGCGGCCCATGTTCTTCGTTATTATTATTATTATTATTATGACGCTTTATCTACGATTCGCCAGATGGAACAATTTTATATAATTTGTTTGTTGAAGACTATATGTATAAAGAAAATGGCAGATCTGCGATATACCCATGTTAGTTTTGCAGTGCCTAAATACTTTTACTGAAAACAATTTTGAAACCTAGTTGGTCTATGCAGGTGTGTATTTTCATTAGACTATTTCTAATTAATAAAAACTAAACTTGTCTACTAAATACTAGTGGATCGACATGTTTCTTTTTCAACAGCCACCTAATTGTCTTGTCGGTTTTCGAATTTCTGTTAATTCTAAAGTAATCTTAAATGAGCGCAGATATATCTATTAACTCAGATGAACTGTCAGATTTTACTCATTTAAATTTTTCAATTTTTTTATAATCAACTGTTTTTGAAACATTGAAATAATAGTTCAACCAGTAGATAACATGAAGACAAATCCACGGAATACTTTTACTGGAAGATATCAATAATGAATCATAAAAATCTTGATATTGTCTTGATTAGTTAACAATTAATTAATAATATTAATAGTTAATTATTAATCAAATCTGGTCCGATGAGCCAAGTTCTCCCAACAACTCTAATTTTTATTACAAACAGATAACTGGCAAAAAACAACTGGTTTTCAGGAACCGTTTCTCAATAAATGCATGGTTTTCTAAATAAACATATGAATATATCAGAATTTATTTTATCATATTATCTAAATTGACTACCCAGGTAACACTAATGCTCTTATTAAGATCTCCAAGGGCGCTTTAAAATTATACAATAAAATTTCGAATAAAACCAAATGATCTTCAAGACAAGCTTAGGATCACCATAAAGCAGCTTCTAGCCAAAAAGGGCCCATCCTAAAAGGGTTTTGAAGACTAAATTTTAAAACTATATTAAAAACCATTTAGTTTTAATTTCATATTCTTAAAGAGTTCTTCAAGGCAACCTTAAATTTATGTATTAAAACGTTTTGCATTTAAAATAAAATTGTAGCACACTAAATTGCCTTGAGAATCATTATAATTAATCCTAAATGGGTTTTATTTTGTTTTAAAGTCGGACAACTTTATGCGTGAAATAGTTAAAACAACGGCAAGTCTCTAATGGGGCAGAGTGGTAATATTTTAAACGTAACGCATATAAAGCTGATCAAAAATAATATTCAAATGCAAACTATTCTGGTAAAAATTACCAACGGATGGCACTTTTCTGACAAAATATAATAAAATACTTCTACATAACTCGAGCGCCACCAATATAATGTTTTTTTTTATTTAAAATTTTTTTTAAAAATATCGTCAATTTTTATTTTGCATCTAAACATCCAAATGCATTTTTTTTATTAAATTGCATGTTTGAACACACCGGCCTTCAGTTATATAAGTGGATGTAAAGCGCATATATTTTAATAATATTTTTTTCTTTGGCTATTGAAAATATTCATCATGGCGGGTCTGTATCTTATATAAAAAATGGCGTGGCCTAGATAAAAACTGATTGCAAGTTAATAGAAAATTTTAAATCTTACAAGATTTAAAATAGAATTTTATTTACCACTTTAAGTACAATTACTCTCCCAGACATTTATTTACTCTTCCTTTTAAAACTGAGTTGCTTTAATATGTTCAAACTCGTGGCCTTATTGATTTAAAGGGATCTGGCGCGCGTATGAAATCCTAACCTTAAAATTGTGCCGGTTTTGTGATTGCTGGATTTAGTGAATTCGTTTTAATTTAAAATACTTGTCACTAATATTTTCCATTTGAAATATGTCTTCTAGTTTTCATTCATGCATAAAGTAGGTAGACGGACTGTTAACTAAATCAGCAATCAGTTTATTGAGCAGATGGCGTGTTTTCTCCGATTATGGAGGGGATAGAATTAGTTTTAATAAAGTCATCAAAAATCCAACAGGCATTTCTTTTAATCAAATTGACTAAATTAAAACCTTTGAACTTTAAAATATTCTTAATTTACTCTTAAAAGTAAAAACTATGTTTTAGGATTTAATGTGGAATTTCATTGAGCATATAGGCTTAAGATAAAATAGTTTTCTTAATGGGTTTTAATGACTACATCAAGGATACTCCATAAAACTGCATTAAAACCATTTGTTCCAAAATGGATTATTTTAAAACCAACTTGCTATTTAATTCTTTAAAAGGCAAATTAGTTTTAAAATAGCTAATGTCAAGAGTATTATAAAACTAGTATAAGATCAATAGGGCATTAGGAGCAAACAGTTTTTTTATTTTAATTTAAAGAGTGCATTAAATCCTTTGCATAAGAATCAGTGGTCTTTAAGAACTTTTAGTTTATCTTAAGGTAATTTTAAAACCACTATCATTTTATTGAACATGTTAAAGCACTTTTAAAACCTAAATAAATCAAAAATATCTTAGAGTTGTTACTTGGGTAGAGACACTAGAAAAAGATATTTCAACTTTCTGAGCAACGAATTTGATGTATTCATGGATGACCTCTAAAACTAGACATAATTGTGAATACCATCAACAAGGTGGAAGCCCTACATATTTGTTCCATGTCCCTTTTTTATTACTTTGTTTTTTTTTTTTGTTTGAATCTACTTTATTTTTCTTAATTGTGTTATAATTTTATTGTAGTAAAAATTGGAATAATATTAAACTTTTTAATTCGTTTATTTTATCATGCTTCTCCATGGTAAGTACGATGTTAGTTTAAAAAAGACATTTATTATTGAATTTAAAAAATGCTTTTCTAATTATTTGCTTAGTGTCAGTGAAAAACAATTAGCATATGATACCTATATCGTTGAAAATGAGAAAAAATATAATATAAAATGAATGCCACTATTTTAAATCCCGAAATCCAGCAGTTCTACAAAAATGATGATAGAACGTCGTTAAAAGTCTCTATTTTGCAACAATTTTCATCTCAGAAATTTTTTGCTATATCTTTAGATGATCGCTTTGAACAATCCCACATTTTCGCGTCTATCTGATAACCAAAGCCAAATTGGTGGTATAGACAGATATTTCGACGGTTTTTGATAAATTAGATCATTCGATAATTATTGAAAAATTAAAAAATATTGGATATTTAGATTCTCTTATGTTCTTGTTAATTTCCTTTATTGGTGCTTAGAGTCCAGTATGTGACGTACAATAGTTACAAATCTAATTACACAATCGCCACATCTGGGGTACCCAAAGGCTCAAATTTGGGCCCTTTGCTCTTTTTATTATTTATTAATGATTTATGCAATAACACATCGTATGAAAAGTTGTTGTATGCTGCCGATTAACAATTATTTTCTAAAATAAACTCTAATTCAGATTGTACTTTCCTCCAGGAGCAAATCCATCACTTAAAAAACTGGTGAGTAAAAACAAACTTTATCTTAATGTAACTAAATGCAAAGTAATGTCCTTTAATAGAAAAGTACGACCAATAATGTTCGACTACCGACTAAATGATGTTATATTAACACGTGTCTATTCCATTATCTGAAATTTTGGGTATTATTTTTGACTCCAATCTTACATTCATGGATCATTATTAGCTCTACTACTAAATCAACTTATTCAATGCTAGGTTTTATAGTACGTATTATCTTCTTTGAAATGAAATTTTTTTTAAATTCTATATTTTTATATATTCAGAGTAAACTCGAACGGATCCCTTTTTTATAAAATTCATAAAGATGCCCTAGAAAAAAAATAACAGCGAAATTTCCTTAAATGAACTGGTTTCAAAATAGATGAAATCCATGTAACGGCATCAAAATATAGTAAAAAAAATAACCTGCTCGGGCGCCAAATTATGTAACGGTGTCTTTTCGGACGCCCAAAATATGTCGCAAAGTAGAGAGTACCTTGAGTATTCGATAGATGGCGCATACCCACCGCAAGTGAGTTGGGGCAGAAGAGAGCGCAAATCACAGGTGTTGGCTTCATTCAGTTGGAGCTCAATCATGTCAGGATCAAAGTAATTTAATGGTTTTTTGAGTCAGGGTTTTTAAATGTAAGTACTTTTAGCATAAAGTTTTGGAAATTTCAAAGGCAGACAGATAAACAGACAATAAGTAGGCAGGTGAGCATTCGTATAAATTTTTTCCAATTTTTTTCATATCCTATTCTTACTTTAACCTTCAAACAAACTTGAACATGAGGTGATAGAGGTCAACCGACATCGGATTCGGACTCAGCGACCCCAAAAACCTATGTATGCATTTTTTCAGATTTCTTGACAGCTTCTCCTCTGTTTTTCTCAAATTAACCTTGAAATTACCTCAGAATGACCTTTAAATGAGCTCTGAATGATTTTTAAGGGTAAGCAATCATCGGATTCGGACTCAGAGATCCCAAAAATCTATGTACGAAATTTTTTACATTTTTTCAACCACCTTTTCTTAGTTTGATCTTCAAATGACCTTGAACTTGACGTGATAGACTTAACCGACCTCGGCATCGGAATCAGCCACCCCAAAAACCCCTGGGTACTTAGATCGAGTACGGTTTTTTTTTTCAAACTAAATGTTGGCCAGCGTAATTTTTGGGAAAATATTGTGATAAAAATTCTGACAAACTTCGTTGAGCGCCAGCAGTTTTCATTTGTTTGATTTTAATTATTACAACTCGATATTATTTACAACACAGTTAAAATATATCTTATGCTAAAAAACAGAAAAAGCAGTGGGGTTGGTGGTAAATTGAAAATACTGTATAGTTAATTATTCGTAGTGTTTCACTTAAGTTATATTACAAATAGGCTACATAATAATTACTGATACTCATTTTCAGGTTTTCTTAAATTTTTGTGTTTACCACATAGACAAAGAAATAATAAAACAAAGCATTCGTAACACTAATTTACATATTAAATTTCAATACTTAAGTAAAAGCTTACAACTCCTGTTTTTTACAATTATAAAAAATAAAGTCTTTATAATAATACAAATATAACTAAAACCTTAATACAACAAAGTGGAATATATTACTACATTCAAGTTACAAAATCTACTCAAACGGTAATAAATACTATCAACCGCTACACTAATTCCACTGGACTGCAACGAAATCCTCCTTTAAAAAATTATGCTATAAGTATGAAGATTTTAATGCTCTGAATCTATTCCCGTTGGCCGATTTTTTCTATCACGTCTAGATTTTTTTATATGAATTTTTTTTTTTTAAATTTCATAAATTTTGTTTTTTTTTAATTTTTTTTTGTCAACATCAAGAACAGTATACATACATACAAAATAAGTTTTAGCGAGTTGTAAGAGAAAGAAAGTAAAGTCACAGCGAATACTGCGCATGCGCATATCTACTACCATAAAAATCACTGTCAATACTTTCTTTCTTTCTCTTACAACTCGCTAAAACTTATTTTGTATGTATGTATACTGTTCTTGATGTTGACAAAAAAAAAAATTAAAAAAACAAAATTTATGAAATTTAAAAAAAAATTCATATAAAAAAATCTAGACGTGATAGAAAAAATCGGCCAACGGGAATAGATTCAGAGCATTAAAATCTTCATACTTATAGCATAATTTTTTAAAGGAGGATTTCGTTGCAGACCAGTGTTCATAAACAAGATGGAAACGTTAAGTCAAACAAAGTAAATATGGTAAGTGGTGAAATCGCCGCTACTCACAGATAAAAACATCGATACAAATGACAGCAAATCAATCTTTTTTTATTTTTAAATTAATATAAGAAATTTCAAATACTATTTGATGTTACTTTTGGTAGAGTGTATATTTTTTTTTATTGTTTCCTAGACTCCATACCACTGGGTATAAAATTTTGCACTACTGTGCTGATTTAAGCGATTCTCTGTTTCCACTAACTAACATCCCACCTTAATAACCAAGAGAATAATCCCACCTCCCGTGGAACACACTGTATACATGAACAATGGGAAATATGTTTTATTAAAAATAGCTTCAGTTGTCTTGATAACACGATTTTCAAAATATTCTTAAAAAATCTTGTAACTTTTTAACACGCTTTTATTAGCTTTACTTGTATGTTTGTTTGTTTGTTTGATTGTTTGTAACCGACTCTTTTGACTCGATTTTGACCCACTTTAAACGGACAGATTTAATTGAAACTTTGTACACTTACGAAGAACCGGTAACAATACAATAATTTGATAAGTTTATATCATTATCCTGATCAGGATCGCCAGTCCTTTCCTCACGTATCCTCTGCGTGAGAGCAAGAGGCTTAATATTGTAAGTATATTCCGTGATTCTCAGTTCGGTCGTTGGCCGAGCGGGCAAGTCTTAGTCGACGCGAAACGACGGACTCCTCGGGCGTGAGTTCAAATCACATGGCTGAAATAAAAAAAAAATTTTTTTCAGAAATATCTGTTGGATCGTAATATGTTATAATATCAGCAACAATAAGCAATATAATTATAGTTTAAAAAAACTACAAAACACGCTTTCATAGCACATCAAACTAAAAAGTGAAAAATAAATATAGTTTAAAAAAACTAAAAAACACGCTTTTAAAGCACATCAAACTAAAAAAGTGAAAAATATGTATTAATATAAACTGAAAGCAATAATGAACGAAAAATACTAGTATTATTGTGAAAAAAGCGTGGGGCGCTTTGTGCCATATTTTTCGTATATCGAGCAACCCACGCTTTTTTCACAATAATACTAGTATTTTTCGTTCATTATTGTTTTCAGTTTATATTAATAATTATTTTTCACTTTTTAGTTTGATGTGCTTTAAAAGCGTGTATTTTAGTTTTTTTAAACTATATTTATTTATAAAGAATTTTTGAATAGCCAGAAATAACAAATTTGACTGGGGTGAGACTCATATTTCCTTTAGTTTTAGAGATAGACCCATCAATTCCTATATCATCGTATTCGTGAGAACGCGTTCTATTCGAATATATGTAAAAATATATAGGGTGTTCCATTTAAAAAAATAAAATTAATAACCGTAGCCGTCTTGTATGAAGTTCCATTGTTTTTCTTGATTTTCAAAATCTACATAAAAAGTCATATAATTCTGGATTTACCATTTTTTTCGTAATAATAAAAATACCGAAATTAGAAGGGGTAGTAATTCTCACAAAATCACTCTGTACATTATTTGCTTTCCTTTTTAACGCCTGTACAAGTTGAAACAATTCTCGCTGTACAAATTCCTTTTACCTACTATTATTATTCATATCTTCTTTTTTTTATGTTTGCCCTGCAATAAAAATTATTATTATTATAACTCTTAATAAAGTAGGTCATAAATTTCAAATGTTTTTAAACCATTTTATGGCCTGTAAAAATTAGCTATTATTTCTGTAACAACTTTTATTTGTACGATTGATGTCCTCGAGGGCTTTGATAAAATGAGCTTATATGTTAATTAAGTCTGGCCAAGAGTCCAAACTGGAAACTATATTTAATAAGTCGAGACTAAGTCGATATTAAATTAAATATTAAGTGACCAAAATGAATCTTAAACGAGTCTCGCTGTGATTTTACATTAATTATCATGTTATAAGTATTAATGAGTTAATTATAGTAAATTTGATCACACTTTCTGCTCAAATTATAAATGCTTGCTCTCAAAGAGATCTACATATATATTTATCATTCAATGTAAGCGGGATTGGCGGTGTCCCGCTCATTTCAATCCTAAGTTGACCGAATATAGTTAGTTACATATCAATACATCAAGATAATAAAACATTTATAACTGAAAATGAAAACCAAAGCTACTAAATATTTGACATGATTTATTCAGAGCATTTCCTAAATGGTGGTATATCAATATTAGAAATGTGCCTGAAACCTTTGTCAATAAAAGTGTGTATATTTCCAATACTATTCACCTCAGGGTTTCATTTTTTATTCATTTCCTGCATGTGCGCGGCCTTTAGTAACAAACAATGTCGCTTTGCTACTTTATAATAATTTATATTTTGGACTACCGTAATTAAAAGAAACAAATTTGCATATTGAAACAGTTTTATTAAATGTACAGAATATTGTTTATGATGATCGATACATTAATTATCATGTTATAAGTATTAATGAGTTAATTATAGTCCAAATTTGATCACACTTTCTGCTCAAATTATAAATGCTTGCTCTCAAAGAGATCTACATATATATTTATCATTCAATGTAAGCGGGATTGGCGGTGTCCCGCTCATTTCAATCCTAAGTTGACCGAATATAGTTAGTTACATATCAATACATCAAGATAATAAAACATTTATAACTGAAAAATGAAAACCAAAGCTACTAAATATTTGCACATGATTTATTCAGAGCATTTCCTAAATGGTGGTATATCAATATTAGAAATGTGCCTGAAACCTTTGTCAATAAAAAGTGTGTATATTTCCAATACTATTCACCTCAGGGTTTCATTTTTTATTCATTTCCTGCATGTGCGCGGCCTTTAGTAACAAACAATGTCGCTTTGCTACTTTATAATAATTTATATTTTGGACTACCGTAATTAAAAAGAAACAAATTTGCATATTGAAACAGTTTTATTAAATGTACAGAATATTGTTTATGACTGATCGATGTACTACAACTATTGGAAAAATGTCAGTATTTTCAATAGGGAACTTGCACATTTTTTTTTACTTCATAAAAATGTTCTATAATACTAAAAAATAAGATATGCAAAATATGACGCCTTAATTCCCAATAATAAATTTGTTATAAATTATTAAAGTTTCGCGCGCGAGCGAACCGTTTCAAACAGGTTCAAAAGCGCGGGAATAGTCGTGACATCACACCATACAATTTACAAGCGACGACGGAGATCCCAGCACTCGACCGCTTGATTTCAGATAAATTTTAAGTGTATACTTAAAATGGAAACAAAAAACTCCTTATTTTAAATATTGCATTGTACCGTTGTGTAAGAATACTACAGTAAAAGTGCCAGATAAAATATTTATAATATTGCCAGAAGATAAGATTCGTCGATCAAAATGGCTAAAAGCGTGTAGAAGAAATGAAAAAGACATTTCACAGAGCAGTAGGTCTCTACATGTGTGTGAAGATCATTTTAATGTAAGTAGATTATTAAATACTATATGTCTATCTACTAGTTTTTCGCAGGCGGGCAATAAAATATTCCGAATTCCAAATTATTGAATTTTAATTAGGGTAGGATTAAAGAAAGAATGTGTATACAATGTTAGAAAATAAGATTAGTAGATAGAATGTAATTTAGTGATACTAAGTAAAGGTAATTTCCTGGTGCGAAAGTAAACAGCTATTTATTATTATACTCTTCGCAAATACGATTACGAAAAGTATATTGCATTTGATCGGGACATTTCTAAAATCGTTAATATCGCTCGCAGAGAAAAAATCGTTTCGTTCGTCATCTAATTCTGAACAACTTTTAAAATGTCCGTCTGTTTATCTGTCCGTCCGTCTATCCGTCCGTCACGTTCCTTGTAAGCATGATAACTAAAGAAAGAAAAGTCCGATCGAATTGAAATTTGGGCTATAAGTTAGTGTTAGCTAGAGGAAGAAATCCATTGTTTTTGAAAAAAATCAAATAGTACATAAAAAAGTTATAGGACATTTTATTTAAAAATATGAATCTACAGAGGGTTGCAATTTTCAATGTGCTACTAAAATTGAAGTAATTTTCTATAGACACCAATATGCTGTAAAATATACTACCACAAATTTCGCCTACGCAGTCGGCATCATCGGGAGATGAAAACAAATTGAAAATTAAATATGTGGTCAATATATTAGGTATTGTAAGAATGAATCTTAGTTTATACTATAAAATATACTGCCACGCGTTTCGCCAATACAGTCGGCATCATCGGGAGAGAAAATTAAATATGTAGTCAATACATTAGGTATTGTAATAATGAAGTTTATAAGACAAACACAAGATTCTTTTTCAAAAAAACTGCGAAGAGTATACTACAGAATGTGCAACAATTATATAAAAGTTCAATAACACTACTGTCTGCGAAAAGTAAAATGTTTACCTCTAGTATATATAGTATATTGCAAATACCTTTCCCTTGCCCTTTAATTTATTCTATTCAAATCTTACATTTATCTATTATGTGAATGATAACACGACACAATCACTTATTTCCCTTGCCCCAAAACATAGTACGAAAATACCTACGATAGGTAATTATACATTTGCGCAACATTTCCTTTGCAGCAAATGTCTTCTATAGAGACACTTTACGCGTGTGTACAAAAAAAAACACGAAAAATATAGAAGTGACTGTTGTAAAGAATTACCCTAAATTCTTTCAAACATAAGACTAAGTCTGCTAAAAAATGCTTAGTTGCAACTAAGCATTTTGTAGTTATTTCTTTTTATTCCGTGATCAAATCATATTTTATGTTTATAAATTATTACTAAAAGCTAAAAAAAATACATACTTCTCTACCTTGACCCCGCGGACCTCTCCAAGGGAAAAACTTTCTCTATTTTGTATAAAAGATGCCACCATAAACATATCCACTTTAGGCAAATTATCAGATTGGCCCTTTGAAAAACCTCGATCAGTCATTTATAAAAAATCTCTACAACTACAATAAGCGGTACTATAAAACACAATTATATATTTATATCAGAACAGTCACTAACAAATCAACCACAGTCTAATAACACCATATTGTACATATGTTTATATAGAATGTCATACTTTGTTAATTTGTTTGTATTATTATTTTTAAGTATTTTATGAATGAATTGATTTTTAGTTTTCTTTTTTCTGTATATATGTATATTAATATAAATCTTACTCTGTACCCCATACAAGTTGTAAATAATCTACTTAATTGTGAATAAAGATTTTAAATTTGAATTGGAATTGGTAAACATCTGATTGTGTTGCTTCCCGGCGCGACGACTACCGAATATTGTATGGTGTGACGTCACAGTCAATAGTAGCTCGTTTCGGGCCACTTCAATTTTATCGCTGTTTAGATCCTTCATACTGATCGCGTGGAATTAGATATCTTATTTTTTTTGTGAAGTACACGTTTTATTACAACGTTACGCTATGTTTTTTAGTATTATTTCTATTTTTAAAATTATAGGCAAGTTCCCTATTGATTGTTTGATCAATCTTTCAAGACAGATATCAATCGCCCCTGTTGTTGTATACCGGGTATCAACGGAACCATTAGACAAGCCATAGTTTCCAGAGTATTCAAGATGTAAGTCTTAAACTTGGCAGGGGTAATATATAGCAAAAACGGAAAATTTTTCATTATTTGACACTTTTCCATCACTTCTAGTTTCCGCGGAAATGACTCCAACTTTGAAAGTTTAAATGGAACACCTTGTATATTCTTACGTTATTGGTATCCGGAGACGATTTTAAGTACCATTGCATAGATTTAAAAAAATATTGAGACTACTTGATTTTTAGGGCTATTTTTATTTTTGCGTCTAGGGTACAATGAATGCACACAAATCAATCAAATGGACCAAAACGATAAGAAAAAATGTAAACGTGAGATTTTTCGAATTGGTTTAGTAGCTACTACCAACCAAAATTTCCGAAATCACTAATTTGTAATTATGTCAACTTTTTCAATCGGCAACATCTTTTAGACACCCAGTAATTAAATAGTAATTTTCATGACAAATCCATTGATACGTTCAAATTGAAAATCGATTTGATATTAACCCAAATACACAAGTTCTTTGGTGGAAAATAATTAAAATATCGAAAAAATACGCTTTCATATAAGTATGCCGTGGAAATTGAATAAACAATGCTGCAAATAATAAAAGTGTGCAGTGGAAACAAAAAAGAAGTTTGACAGATAATAATACGTGTGTATTGTTAACTTAATAAGTTTGCCCTTTATCATTAAATTTATTGTTGTTTGTTGTTTTTTAATTATTGTAGTTATTGTTTAACATGTATACAAGGGATGAAAAATTGGACATGTTATTAATTTTTGGAGAATGTCACATGAATTCCAGAAACGCCGCAGAATTACATGCCCAAAGGTATCCGAACAGACATCACCCATGTTTTCAAAATTTTACAATTGTGAAGAAACAAATCAGGAAAGGAATTAATAACAATCCTGCAGCTTCTTTTTTATTTCAGTTACAACATTCCCGCAAATTGTTAATTATGCTGCGCTTTGCCATTGACATGATTAATATTGATGGTTAACATTCTGCTAACGACATAGATAAGTGTGTGTTAAAATATTTAGTGGTATAATTTCACTTCATTATCCACCGTTAAAACTGCAACGAGTCTTCTGCAATCAATATTCATTATAATCAACTGCAAAATTTCGCTAACTATCTAGATTTTTGATAAGGATTCACTTAAACTTTTCGAATTAAGATTTTCCGCTTGTACTTATTACTGCACTGCACAAGTAACGTTCGAGTTCCTTTAAATAATTTAAGAATAGTCCTGTAATTATGTACAAAAAATAAGTAAGACTCGTTTATTGTCTGAAATATCTAAGAGAATAATCTGCCATAAGAAAGTGCTGTTCCACATAATTTCCCTTTGTTTTGTTTATATTTTTTATAGTTGGAAAAAGTTTTGTTGAGTAAGGGTCCTTATTTTCAGAAAAACTACCTCATCAATTTGCCGACGATTTGGTAAATTTTATTACCATCTTCAGGGCACTTTTTTCAAGATTATGCTGCTTACCCTACTATTGTTGTTTCATTAAAATTAAATTCGTGATTTAAACATTTACAGTGTTCTACTAATGATGTTGCATTTATTTTATTTTTGTTTTTAACGTCTCTCATGTGGTCATTCTTTCTGGTTTTTAAGTATCTACCTGTTTGGCCTATATAACTTTTTCACTAAATACCGTACGTGGTAATAAAATTTACCGAAATGTCGGGAAGTTGATGCTTCATCAACTTTTTCTCAAAATAAAGACCGTTCCCCAAAAAACTTTTTCCAATTATCAATAAGCCGGTCTAAAAACTTTTCCATTCTATTTTTTATATTTATCTATCTTTTACTTGATTTTATTTATGTATGTAAGATAATGAAGTATGGGGAGAGCTATGTAAAAATTCAGTTTTAGTATAGTTATATCACAGATCTGTGGTTATATCTTTGTATCGCGAAAAAAATGATAATCTAGTAAGTTTTGTTTACCAGTGCTGTTAAAGTGCAACCAACAAACAATTGTAAATCGCTCTCAATTTTGTTCTATTGACGATAACCAGAGATAAAAACGTTTATTTCATTGTAAAAAAAAAAAAAAAGATTTTCATGGACATTTTCAATGACGATGTTATAAAAATAAGACAAAAGTCTTTATGAAATTGTAGAGATCGGGAGATGGCGATAAATAACGTCAATCCCAGGGTTAACGCTAGATGCTGTGTCACCGCGTAAATATGTTCTTGCATAACATCTTCTTACCCTGTGATTATTTTGACGAATTCGATACCATTCAAAGTTAATACCGATTGGACTGAACGTATTGGTAATTGTAAAACACACACACACACACACACACGCACACGCACACGCACACACACACACATGATGCAGCGCGCGCGCTACTACAGTAACATTAGTAAACAAATTTCAATTCACCAACACGGTTTCATGAAAGGACGTTCCACAACAACAAATTTACTCCACGTTACGAAATACTTGTCTGAATCCTTAGATGACCAACCTCAAACAGATGTCATTTACACCGATTTTTACAAAGCATTCGACAGGTTTGACTGTAAATTATTGCTTAATAAACTTTGTAATATTGGATTTTCTGAAAATATTATATCTCTATGTACGCTGATGACCTAAAGCTTTTCTGTCGAATCGATAGCATAGAGGATTGTGTCCATTGGCAAGAAAACGTACAAAGAAATAGCAATTGATGCACTAAATACAAACTCACAAAAAATCCTTTCACACGAAAATCATTTTCAATATCATACGATTATAGCATTAATAATGATGTGCTAGATAGGCCTGACATACACCGAGACTTAGCGGTTATCTTTGAAAAAATCACTCTTTTAATTTTCATGTTAACACCATTGTGTCTGAAGATAGCAGATCGTATGGATTTATAGTTAGAAATTCGCGTAATTTTTCGAATATTGACACACTTAAGATGCTTACTGTTGTTTTGTTAGATCGAGGCTCGAATATGCCTCAGTTTCTGGTCCCCTCCATATAATGTACGTATCAATATTTTAGAACAAGTTCGATGCAACTTCATGAAATTTCTGTATTTCACAACCGACAGTACCTACATATTCAGAGGTCGGCTTTCCACAACAAGACTTGCTGGATAAGTACTCTTTCAATGGTTTAAGTCGTAGACGTGAGTATATATCTCAACTCTTTTTGTATAATAAGCTCCTTAATAACAATATTGATGGACAAAAATTAGTGTCTAAATTATATTTTTACACCTTGTCACAGTAATATATTTTACCTAATTACATCTCGCATGAATACACTAAAATTCTCTCCCAGTCATATAAATTGCGCAAATCATAAATCCATCTGTACTGATATTGACATATTTCATTGCAGTCTTGGTGATTTAAAAACCTATTGTGAATAAGGTTAATCCTCCATCTTTGTGTTCCTTCGCTTTGTTAATTATTTATTATGTGCTTTGTTTCTTATTGTTACATTAGTCTATTTTAAATTAAAGTTTACATAGTGTGAATATTATTTATGCACACGTTAATTCTAATTTTAGGTACTTTGAACCTTTTATTTAATTTCTTTTGTATAGTGTGCGAAACAATTATTGTGACGGGACGTCAGGGGTAAGACGCTACGGAACACAGAGCCGGATTTAACTGTATTGTTCGCTCGTTTACTTTTTCAATGCAGGTTTTTATGCTTAGTGTAGCAATTACAATTTAACAATTGCACAAAAGAGTATTAACTTGGAAATAAAATATTGAATTTAACACTGTAACTGCTGTATGTGTACATACAGCAGTTACAGTATTTAATAACAAAATAAAAAACAAAAAAGATACTCCCAAAATAGTAACAGAAAAAAAAATTTTCTCAAAAAAAACAACTAAAAATAAATTCTAGTAGTAAAGTTATTACTACAATAAAAACAAAAAGACATATTCTTGTCAAAATGAAAAAAAAAATAATAACATTAATAAATAATAACACCCTGAAGAAAAATTTTTCACAAGAACTGAACTATGAAAGCACGAAAACGGAATTAAATAATGCAGTTGATCTCAGAAAATTCACTTCTTCACTTCACTTTACCGCACCTCACATTGCTTCTTCCTCTGAATCCTCGACCTTCTCACCCTCATCTTCATTTTCAGATGAACTACTATCCTCGTTTAAATTTATAATACATTTATTTCCACTATTTATATGAAATTTGGCAATTTTTGAATAATCCGACTCAATTGTAATTACTTTCCTAATTCTTTTTTCCCAATCTTCTTTGTTAATTTTCGACACTACATTTTGAATTAACTCTATGACTTTTTTATGGCATTTCGGAAAAATATTTCCTTTTCCGACATTTTTCCTCAATTTACACCAAATTAATTCAATCAGGTTGAAAATACGGAAATATGGCGGTAATCTCAACACTTTGTGGCCATATCTCTGCGCTACATTATCTATAACATTTATACTGTTCATAATTTTTCTTTTGCAGGACTTTCAACAGTTGTGCTTTATTATAATTTTCCTCATAGAGGAGATCATGTTCCATTAAAAAAATTTGTAACTCCAGTTTAGTAGAACTCTTGTGCTACCCTTTTTTCTACCCCCTACCAAAAGGTAGGGTATATGATCACAAAACTTACTGGGCGTGGGGATGTAGCAAGCCGAGGCACTACTTAGCCCGGATAAGTCAGCGAGTGCTCCGGCAAAATAAAATTAGCTCAGACCTCAGGACGTTACACCCAGTATATTTGAATTTCAATTAAAATCCTTAACTATCTTACTCTACTTACTGGTTCTCGTTATTGGGTGATGCTGGGAAATAAAATATCGAATTCAATAACTATATGTACAGAATAAATTTACTAAATACAAGAAAAAGAAATAATATGCAGCCCGGAAACGTCAGCTACAAGAACAACATACTATATACAATAATTACAAAAGAAACTAACTTAATCATACACTATGTTCACTACACATTCGATAACCTGTTACTTATGTTTTTTTTTACTAATTAAAGGTACTTTATTTCGTAGAATAGGTTATACTACAAAACAAGAAAAGGGATACTAAAACTTTAGTACCCAAAATGTGGCCACACCATGGGTTTACACGTACACTTTATACAGGTGTAGGTTATTTTACACTACACACAAAAGAAGAAAGAAAATGTAATTATAAAACTAGGGGTTGATATTCCCTCCTAAATGGCACTGACGTATCCGCTACCAGCGGCATATAAACGGGGTAGGTTTCCGGTGGTTGGTTTCTTAACCGTTTAATACTCTATACTAACTTGCCTACGTCGGTACTTAGCTTAGCTGCTAGGCAGGCTTTGCTCTCAGAGGCGCAGGACTCCAGACTCTGCGTGGCTTTGGTCTTGTCCCGAGCGTGGACCGTGGACGCTCTACCGTGGATCCTCTACCATGGACCCTCTACCGTGGACACTCTACCGTGGACCCTCTACCGTGGACGCTCTACCGTAGACCCTCTACCGTAGACCCTCTACCGTGGACCCTAAAGAAATATATATTTGATGTTACATTTGTATCTAGTACTTACTGGAAAGCCCGTGGTATGCTGAAAACGTGAGCTTAACGAAACTATTAATTTTACGTATTTACCTCTAGCCAAGAGGGTACAGGAATTTTCCAAAATAACTACCACGTCCAAATCAGCTTAACCTCACTCTTTTAGTCGGTTTTGCATCGACAACACAATCCTTCAAACCAATGCGAGCTGTTACTTTCTTAACTACGTTTGCTACCAGTTAGCCCAAATCGTAATTATATCCTGTTACTAGAAATCGGTCTCTTCTAAACCATACAACACAGTCTTTACTGCGACCCAAAACAAGAGAACGAAAATAGGAACGACTTCTCAGATATCCCTTTCGGATGACTTTTAATTAGTCCATTGAGAGTCAATTCTTACGACTTGTGCGATTCACTGTCAAGAAAATCAACAATGGCGAACTTCCGGAGGGACGGAAAATACGTCAGCAGAATTTCGCCCAGAAATATTCACCGTGAGTGTCAACTGGGAGCAAGTAGCGGTACCACTACGAGTAGGTACTGTTAGTTGCCTATAGTTAAGGAATATTAATACAGAATAAATGCTTATTGCGATTTTGGAATGTAACACTTGTTAGGAATTTTATACAGTTGTCTCGAATGGTACTTCGCATTGTCACGAGCAATAATGCTATTCGGTTTTAATTTTGGTATTAGGATATTTTCAAACCATTCTTCAAATATTTCTCCCTCCTTGTTCTTGTGGTAATCCCCGTTACAGTCTTCCAGTTTTTCCGCACAGAGTCAATGCATTATCAACCCATCCATCAATTGATCCACAGTGTAATATAATCAACCCAGTCCATTTATTAGGGGTCAATGAGATTGGTTGACATTTCCTAGATACATCAGTCCATCCTTTTTTTACGGTGTCATGAGTATCATATCAAGTTTCATCTAGATAATAAATTGGTCAATTTTTCCTTCTGAGTTCTTTTATCTCTTGTAGATATGAATTTCGCCAATCCACTATTCGTCTGCTTTCCATAATCGCCATGCGTTTGTTAATAGTTTGATATTTAAATCCAATTTTTCTCAACCAAGTTATAAAGTTCTTTCTTCTTTTTTGCAGTGTTCGATACAAAAGTCGCTGATATTGATAACTTTGTATCTAAATTAAACAGTCGTTTCGCGTCAGTTAAATTCACATATTAAACTGAAAACTCTGGACAACTAACATTTTTAGATGTATTAATAATTAGAAATACTGAAAATAAGTTAGAATTTGACATATACAGAAAAGATACCAGTACTCTAAGATATATCCCTAAGGACTCACCATTGTTCTCAACACAAAATGGCGAGTTTTAATTATCTAGTCCATCGTCTATTAAGCTTCCCCCTCGATAAGGAGAGGTTTGAAAAAGAAAAGGCATTGATTAAGGATATAGCTGCGAGTAATGGATATTCTGTAAGTTTCATTGATAAGATAATTAGGAAACGAAAGTTCAAAGAGTCGCTTCGAAATTTCTCAACCTTTCAAAATGAAAGAGAAAATCCGAAATATGTATCGATTCCATTCGATCTTCGATTCACCCGTGGTATTGGTAAGATTTTTTAAAGATGTAGGTATGCCAGTGGTTCATTCATCGGGAAACAAACGACAACAACTTTTAGGTAATCCAAAGGATGAAATTAAAACAAACGAAAAGTCGGGGATTTACGAAATTAGCTGTAAGGACTGTAATCAAAAATATGTTGGACAGACTAGACGATCAATTCAAACTAGATTCAAAGAGCATATGGCCCATCTCAAATGTGGTAGAACAGATAAGTCTAGTGTAGTCCAACATGCGTTTGAGAACAACCATAAAATAGATATTAGCAATTTAAGATTAATTAGGAATGTTACAAATACCAGACAGCTGGATGCATTTGAAAGCTTGGAAATCATAAAGTGTAAAAATAGTATGAATAGTGACAGAGGGCCTATCCCAAATAGCCCGCTTTACTGGTTAGTGTATAAATAGGGTAGATTGTTAGCATAAGTTTAGTTTTAATCATCTCTAGATGATGGTAACTTGGTTGGTGAAACGCGCGTCGAGTGCAGTATACAGTGTTTTGGTGTTTCGCGGAAAACTACGTGTGTTATCTTCACATCAAAGATTCCAATCCACTCCAGGAATACTGAATAAGATTTACATGAAACAACTACTCAGCGGATAAAAGCTCATTATGTTTGTCTTGCTGTGGCCCGGTATATCCATCTTCTGGTAGAGTGGTTGTTAGTTACCAAACAGATTTATATTAATTATTATGTCTCTAGTTTTGCAAAAAACTGATCACAGCGAAGCATATTCCTATATGGAATAACTGTTTTACAAAAATGGATAAATATAACTATTATTTTACTGGATTAACAATCTTATTCTTATATTTATCTGCTCGGTAACTTTACCAGGAGGTGAATATACTGGCCCTTAGTCTTCTTTAGGCCTAGCCTGGTTTGCTATTATAATTATTTGTATTTTCCGTTACTTATGGCATACTGACGAGAACATAACAAGTTCGAAACTGGTCTATGTCTAGTCAGGAATTGACAAATGATCTCAGCTACCAAACAAGACTTGCAGGTTTAATTCAATGCAGGTCGCGGCTTCTGTCCGCTGAATAGTTGATCCTGTAAATCTTATTCACTAACAAATATTATTTATAAAGCTGCAAATCGTTTCTGTGTATCATGGTCGTAGAGTACAGATGTACTTAGTGTCGCCGACATTCACCTTGACCGCGAAACTCTTTCTACCAACTGTACACGTAGATATGGTAAATAAGATGAAATGTGAATTAGAAATTATACGGTTGGGGTTATCTGTTGATGAGACAACAGATTGTGAAAAAAATTATATTTTAAATGTTATAGTATGAGTACTGGACCCTCTTAAACCGACAGTTCCACTGTTTCAAGCTAGCAAAAGAATAAGTCAGTGTATTAGCGAAACAATTACCAGGGTGGTGCTGGAAACGTTAGAAAAATTTGAACTGTCAAAAAGTCAAGGGTTGATGTTTGCGACTGATGGCGCCGTGACAATGCGTTCAGTAGGTCATTCTTTGCAAGAACAAGGTTGTACGTTTATACAATATGTTACGTGTAAAGTGCATGCTTTACATCTTGTGGCAGAAACTATTCGAAAAGGTTTTCCAGAGGTGGATGCATTAATAGCAAGTACAAAGAAAGTGTTTCTTAAATCTCCTAAACGTCTCCGTGCATTTCATCGCAAGTGTCCCGGTATTCCTGAACCAACACAGCCGATTCTTACACGTTAGGGCACATGGTTGCAGGCAGCTTTTTATTATGCTGAATGTTTCCAACAAATAAAAGCTGTGATACTACCATTCAATCCAGATGAGGCTGCAGCTATTAAGGAAAGCCAGACAAAATTCGAAGATATTTCCGTTGAAACAGCTTTAAAAAATATTGCGAAGAACTATAAGCCATTACACGAAAGCATAAAAAAATTAGAAAACAGTGCGTTGTCGTTAGCGGAGTCACTGCAAATAGTAGACGAAGTAAATCTACTGCTACACGCTATAGGTGACGCAACAAATGAGCGCGTTAAAGAAAAGTTCGCAAGTGTGTTAAATAAAGACACTGGTTTTACCAAATTAAGACAAATATGTGATGGTGCAGCCCTAGATCCGTTAAGTGCGTTCAAAGACTATTTTACGTATACGTGTATTACATCAGTAGATGTGGAACAGTCGTTTTCAAAATATAAGAATATATTTTCACCAAAGCGAACATCACTCATGGAGACAACCATAGAAACATATCTGATGTTGCAAAATGGCTACACATCTTCTCCAGTTTGTGATAAATTGTAACAGTTTATTGTTTCTCGTATTAGTTAATTTCGCGTACGCCACTGTCCCATGGAACATTTCTGACAGCCGTAATTATTATTATTGTTAGTATGATATCAAGCTATTACGTATTTTAATAAAAAACGGAGATGCATTTATTAACATTTCTGCATACATATAAAGATTATTGCTCGAATCGTTCTGATCTTTGTAATATATTCAACACGAGAAATATTACGCCACTGAATATTTCAGTGTATTTCACGCCAAATCTAAATTTCAATTTCACACTTTTCAACTTATGCACCTCTATTCAAAAATTCCCTTTAAATGTGTATGTTTAATTTCTCCAAAGTACATTTCTTCGTGGTTATATATTATACAAATCATTCCTTTTGTACGAACTTATGTTTGTATGAAATTTCAAATTCTGTACTCATTTTGCTTCTTCTATTTGTGACTTCCTCTAATTCCATATAATCATAAATATTTAAATTGAATATGTTTTGTTGATATTCAGATTATAAATAATTTATATAAAGCACGAAGTGCCTGCATATATCCTTTTGGAGTTGTGTATCCTGACTAAATTTAAGGCTTTTATTATGGCGTGATAAAAAATGAAATCCTTTCAATGCTTTTTGTTTGTAAGTGGATAAAAATATTCACTTGAATTTAAAATCAAATCATAAGGTCGCATCCTAAAACAGATTTAGATCCAATGAAATTTGATCATTTTCTCAGCAAATATTCATATTTGTGTTCAGAGTACACCAAATTAATTATACTGCATGAATTGCTGTCATTCTAAAAATAATTATGAGTTCCAAAACCTGAAAATATGAGGAAAACTCAGGTTTGTTCACACTGCTGCTCAAAATTAATGAACTCATCAGTAATAATATGGGTATATTTGAATGGCCATAACTCAAAAAACTTATCGCATGGTGGCTATATAACATGTGTCGCCCGTCGATGTGTTTTTCTTCAAAATTTTATATTTTTCTGTGAGACTACCAAAAAGCGTATATACTACCAGTTGAGGACGTTTAGGGGCTACGAATTCGCACTCAAAATGTTATTTTTGCTAAGAATCCGTTTGTTACAAAAATTAGGAGGTATTTTTGTGGTGAGGGATAAAACCTAATTGTCTGCCAAGATTATCCCGCAAATGTTCAATTGAATTAAAGTCTGGACTGTGTGCTGGCAATATTTTAACTGCAAATTCATTTAAATATTCTCGTACTGCACGAGCAGTGTGGGGTCTAGATTACTTTGTGCATTAATAAAAACCTGTTGCCAATATAAGAGACGAAAGAGACAACGTGCCTTTCTAAAATGTCCCTAATATTCTTCACACTGTTATAAAAAATTATTTACTAGACCGATATGATTATGAACTTTTTAAGTGTATTTTTTTCTAAATTATGGTTATGTTGTTAATTTTCCGTCAGTAAGGTTATTGAGATTATTTTCACTTCTTCTTAATCTTTAATATCCACAAATCACTTGTACAAATTTATCAAAAATGAATATAAAATGCACGTTGAAACTACTTTCACTTTTACAAAAAATAAATTTGTTATTTAGGTAGGTAAGCATCCTTTAATACATCATATGATAACAATAAACTACCTTTCACTTCACACAGTTTATTATTATTTTTTTTTGTATTGTAACTAGAGGGAATCCTTTCTAGTTTATTTGAAACTTGTTTGCAACATTAAAAATGTCGGCTTCTTTGACGGCGGTAAAAGGATCAAAGAAGCCGTCGTTTTTTATGTTGCAAATAAGTTTGTAATAAACTGTATCAAATGCAAGTTTTCTTTTTTTAATCTTAATATGTTTTTGCTCTTAATAATACTATTACTATTTAGTCCAATGTGATCATACTCCAGGGAACTAAGGTAAAAAAAAAGGCCATCTGCGGAATGAGGCCGAACAAGCTGAATTTTTTGCAGAGACCTTCGATTTGATGTTCTAATAAAGCACAAAAAAATCTCATATGCCTACGCTTATGCGTCTTGAGATATCGAAGGTCAAAGGTCATGAAAATCGGTTTTTCGCGAAAATCTCGCTTCCAGTGCATCTGACGTCGTAAGAACTCATAACAAAACTTACGTAAAATAGTATTCTTTACAAAATTGTTCATATACATTTTTTTCGTACGACCAACCGTTTACGAGATATAGCATGATAAAGCGGGAGAGCGCATTCATAATAGGTAATACTGTATTATACTGCAGAGCTATAAATATAAAAGCACTTTTCTTAATCTGTTAGACTGGAAAATTAAATTCCCATTATTAAAGCCCTTAAAAATTTGTTTATTTATAAAAAAAATATATAATAAATAATTAATAACAAAACAATGTATTATTTTCACACCACGTTTGTAATGAAATGCAAAGCTTCTATATATTACAACATCCCGATTTGACTTACTCGGCTCAAATATTTCAAGCAGAAAACTGCCCGCCAGATATAGTATTTCAGAATGGAAAGTGTTTTCTGTTAGCTATGTATGGTGCTCCAAAAGATGAAGTGAACCTTGATAAATTTAGATACACTCAATTCATTAAGGCTACACGACTTAATAGACCTGTTAAATTGCCATCCCTTCCACCTACCAGTGAAGCAGCTGGACAGCATATTTATCGGGTCTACTACCAAGTACAGATTTGGCTAGGGAAAAATCTACAACCCGAAGAATGGGGTTGGGATTTAAAAAAACGACATATTACAGCCGAAAACAACACTACTGCCACCTGCTCCAGACGAACTATTAAATACAATATTCTGTAATTGTAAAAAAGGGGTGTGGTGCGCAGTGCGGGTGTAGAAAAGTCGGGCTGCCATGCTCCAAAGTTTGTGGTCAGTGTCACGGACAGGCATGCCTGAACCCGTCAATAGAGTTGCAAAACATCGAAGACTTCAGTGACCTTGAGCCTGAAGAGGTTTTGCCAACAGACATAGAGCCAACAGATATAGAGGAAGCGTCTGACGAAGATAATGTGTTGATCGACGTGCTAGTGGAACCCGACGAAGACGAGGAGGAAGGCAAGGAAACATAAGGCGTGGTGTGGAAAAGAATGTATTTTTTTGTTATTAGTTATTTATTATACATTTTTTTTTAAATAAAAAAATTTTTAACGGCTTTAATAATGGGAATTTAATTTTCCAATCTAACAGGTTAATAAAAGTGCTTTTATATTTATAGCTCTGCAGTATAATACAGTATTACCTATTACGAATGCGCGCTCCCGCTTTATCATGCTATATCTCGAAAACGGTTGGTCGTACGAAAGAAATGTATATGAACAATTTTGTAGAGAATACTACTTTACGTAAGTTTTGTTATGGATTCTTACGACGTCAGATGCACTGGAAGCGAGATTTTCGCGAAAAACCGATTTTCATGACCTTTGACCTTCGATATCTCAAGACGCACAAGGGTAGGCATATGAGATTTTTCTGTGCTTCATTAGAACATTAAAACAAAGGTCTCTGCAAAAAATTCAGCTTGTTCAGCCTCATTCCGCAGAGGAAGTTTTATTTCTCTGGAGTATCAAGCATCTAGGTGAAGTAGTGTTTTAATAGTTTTTGCGATAGAATGTATTTAATGTATGGTGTTTAATTTATAATCTAGCTAAAACTGTTATACTAGCAGTTAATAATGACATTGTAAAATATAAGATGCTGTAGGTATAATATTGTAATCATATTAGGTTTGAAAACATTGAAAAACCGGTCTTAAACTGTGGTTCCAATACTAATGTCCTTAATTATTGGACAAACCGATAATTAAACTCTTTTAGTCAAAAGAATTCATGATTAGAGTCCTTCCTTTTGCTTCGTATAAGAAAATAAAACTGTTGTATGTGGCTATTTAGAATTTCGGTGCTTAGTATATGTTATAAAGTAGAAGAGAAAATATTTTGCTGTACACCTGATACTGCCTTTACAAAGAGACGTATAAATTTCATTTGACAAATTATTTTAAATAAACAAAAAGAAACGACTGAAAATCATACCGTAGTACGTCACATTACAAAGTGTTGTTTCTCTTTGTAACTTATGATCAAACGTTTTGGAGTTACACAATTTATTACATTTTTCTTTTGTTTGTAAAGAATATACTTTTATATTGAATTTTAAATATATCTTCAAAGGTAGATATTACAAAGCTTATATTCGTTTATTTCATAATTTTTTTTTAATAACATAAATTAGTAAATAACATAGGATTTTTTAAGGTCATGGAAGAAAAATCAGGGTCATTACCGTTTGATACTATTAATTTTAGTATTAAATAGTCAGTATCTCCATCGCTTCAGAATGGATTCCAGTGGCCATCGTGTTATTAAATAAATCTTGTTTTGGTAAATTTTTATTGATTTCTGTGCTAGATATACTGATTTGACAAGAACCGTAACACCTAGCTTAGTTTGACAATTAATATGAAATTGTTACAAAGAAGGTACTTCAATGTAACAATGAGAATATTAGAATGTCTACTCTATATATTCTCTATTGCATAGGTAAAAGATGCTGACAACTGTTTATTTTTTTGAAATATAGTTATGATTGTATATTCTATTCTTTTATCCATTGTTTTGACTGGCCAACGTAACTAATCCTACACTAACATGAGATTTTATACACTACAACACATTTAATGTAAAAGCCAACTATTCTACTGAAATAAGTGTTTACTACTAGCATCAAATTTAACAGTGTAAATCAACTTTTTAACATGTAATGTGTATTAACGTACCGTAAAGTGGGGTTACTTTGCTCCATTTTTTACATATCGCATGAAAAATCATTCTAAATAAATTAAAAACAAGCATATAAAAGTCTGCATTTCTGACTATACACAGAAAAAGGATTATAGAAGGTTGTGCTATTATCATTTTAGTTAAAAATTAGCTTAAAAAACCGATTCTTTTTTTTATTATTGGAGCAAAGTATTCCAATGGGGGGGGGGGGGTACTTTGCCCTGCTATGTAAAATACACTATAACTGCTAAGTAAATATTAGTCGGAGCAAAGTAACCTCTCTCGTAGGTCATTTTTGCCACAACAGATTCATTTATAACAAAATTAACCTCAAAAAAAATTTAAACTGGTTTGTTAAAGAAATCTTTTTTATACATATTCAAAAACCTTAAAAAAGCAACTGAAAATTAAATCCTTAGTTATAACAAACTTGACATATAAACTAATACCTAAGATTTTGTAATTACCACCAAGTATTTAACTCTGAGATTTCAAAAAGGCCTTTTTTAGATATATTTTAAAGATCATTGCATTGCATTTATTGTAACTTCTTTGTCGTTGAATGCTACGAACTGACCAGGAAATAGGTCGTCTTCATAAGTGAAGACAAATCTTCCAACTTCTCTGATAACATTGGGAAATTGCTTTGTTTCACCTCTTTTTCCATCCACGTAATTGACAAACTGCTGTTCTGTTTCTGCTTCTTTAATGATATCAGTAAAATCTATGTCATCTTCTGAATTATCATCGTAATCTGTGTCCAGATTTGCGTTTTTTAAACGGGGTTTATTTAGTTTTTTCCTCCTAGTTTTTACTATTTTCACTTCATATCTTTTGCTCTCTAGGCTTTGGATAAATGTACTTCTGTTGGATCACACGTATTTCGTGGAATTCGGTTTAAGAGCTCCTCCACATTTAGTCGAACTATGTCACATTTTCTGAATCCAGATTGTAAATTATCCACTATGTTGGGTTCAAGAATGTCCAACATCATTTTTAATAACGACGGAAAGCATTCCTTAGCAATATTAGTGCTACGCATGCCTTCCTCGCTATCCTTCCACTCAGATAGTACCTGTCTCCACGTCATTTTCAATAGTCTAATGAAAGCGACATCGAGCTGCTGGGCTGGGTCAAATATATACTATTAGAAGGTAGACATATAAGACCCTTTTGGTTATCTTTGCATAGTTTCAATGTTAGATGTGATGACAGATTATCACAAAGAAGTATTTTTCTTCCATTCAGTCTCTTCAATTTTGGTAACTTGAGACTTTCCAGCCAATCTGTAAAAATAGAGGTATCAAACCACCCGGTACTACTACTATTGTAGCTACATCCTTTGGGCCCATTGGCAGTCCAGTTCGTCTACATATGACCAGCACGATATACTACATAAGGAGGTAGGATTTCACCAGCTGCACTGCCAGCAAACATTACGATATTGAGGTTTTCGAAGCATTTCTACTGGTTTCAGGGTATTTGCATCCTTTTTTTCACCAGAATTTTCTTTTTGCCGGGATCATCAGTAACATTTGTTTCGTCGAAATTCCAAATGTGGGTTGCAGGAATGTCTTGTATCTTTTTACCTAAATTTTCAATATGACTGCGTAACATCGTTTCGTCTACTCTATTGCGCTTTACATTTTCTGCGAATCTTTCTGATAATCTGGGATCTCTTCTTAGAAAACCTTTAACCTAATTGCGGCCAGGGTAGTTATGTTTAAACAGTTTTAAGTTTCTACCAGATCGGTTCAAATATTTTTTAATTATTTGCCTTAATTTTTAACATTTATCGGAAAGCCAAACTCTCCCATAGAAATGATGCAACCATCAAATGATGTTTCCTCTGCTTGATTAAATATAGGCTGCTGTCCTGGGATTTTGCTATGTTTACCCTTCAGTTTATTAAGAATAGTTCTCCTGGGAATATGACACTTTTCTTCTGTCTACTTCTAATTTCGTTCAAACACTTTTGAAGCGTTTCTTTTGCGTATTCAGCGTACCTCCTCGCGCCTACATTCCTCGCGTATTTTCCAGGCATCTCTGTAACAGATAATATAACTCTAACCTGAAAGTTTCGATAAATTAAACAGCGGGTATACTTTGCCCCACAAAAACTCGTGGAGCAAAAATAACCCCTATCCGAAATAAAATCACATGTGTTTCATAAAATTTTTAAAGTTAAAAAAGTTACTTGAAATTTTGCAGAAATGTAAACAGTAAAATGACAATAGTATACTACAGAGTTAGTATGCAAATGCTTACCAATTTATATCCGGTAGCAACTTCTACACACACAGATTTTTGAGGGCGAATTATTACCACTTTTCGTAGCAGACTTCCACTCGAGGTTATGTTCTCCATTCACGCGGCAATTTCGACTACGCGTGTTAAGTTATTGGCGTTTATGTTACTATCAATACTTCATGAAGTTAGGTTGGCTGCATATAGTACTCCTCCGTAGTTATAATTGAATTAACTTTTTTTTACATTTGGGGCAAAGAATCCCCTTAAGGAGCAAAGTAACCGCACTTTACGGTATGTTTGTGTGATATGAAGATAGTTGAATGGTGATTTTATACTTTGGTTAATTTTAATTAAAATATTTTCTCAGGTACTTCTATGAAGATAAACTTCTCCGAGTCAATTCGACGTATTATTATGTATATATAATGGTAATGTCCTCTCTCATTGTTTCCTAAAGAAATCTTTGCTTTGGAAATGGGGGTTCTATGGTGTTTTACACTTCACTACATATATCCTTCATGGTACAATACAAATATTATTAAATATATAAAATTAAAACATGAAGCTTGGATTGACCATAAATGTTTTAGTGATCCTTTTGCCCTGGAGGAATTTATGTTCTTAAAGTTATATAGTAAAAATATTGAAAATTCTGGTAGTGTAAAAAATAAAAAAATTCTAATAATTTGCCATCAGGAATATACTACGATGGAGCTGAAGATACCAGCATTAAGGATATCCCCATTGTGTTCTCACAACTTGCTCACAATTCACGAAAGGTCTTATAAAAAAATATCCAAGTTCTGATAAAGATGTAACAGTTGACTCAACCTCCAACATTCTTAATATAAATGAATTGTCTAAAGATGACCTCATTAAAGCCCTTAAAAATCAAGGCTAATAATACTACAAACCTGATAAAATTTCTGCTTTCTTTTCGCGATATCTTTTGTTCTTACTAAGCCTTTAACCATTCTCATCAATCTCTCACTAAAACTTAATATTAATATAACATATTAAAGCAGGTTAAAATTATTCTTATTTTAAAAAAATACGTTAAGCAAGATACACAAAACTACAGACAAATCACAATTATCAAGAATCTTTCTAAAATATTTGAAATTTTACTTTATAAACCAATTTTTAATCACGTGAAAAACCAGATTACGGAATTTCAACATGTGAAAGATCTACTGTCCACAACTAATCTGTTTTGTCCTACTTAATACATAATTACTATCTTCGATGTCAATACATAGGTTGGTGCTATTTACATCGACTTTTTGAAAGACTTCGATAAGCTGGACTATAACATATTACTAATAAAAGTCCCAAAATTTTGTTTTTTTTTTGGAAACTTACGACAAATTTTCAACACATATCAAAAATAGATCGCCGTTTGTAGAATGTTATGGACGTCAATCAGCTGAATTCACAACATCAGGAGTGCCTCAAAACTCTATATTAAGACCGCTATTTTTCAACCTATTCGTTAATGATATTATTGCTGATATTGCTCTGCCCTCTATACGCAGATGACCTAAAATTATATTAAACGACTGCAAATGACGGCTTAATTCTTCATGCAGCGCTTAGGAAAATACACACACGATGTGTTGCTAAGAACTTACTGTTAAATGTTAGCAAAAGTCGTGTGACATATTCTATAAAATAAAACAATACCTTTTTAATTATTTCCTAGATAAATCTACTTTACAGCATATAATTTAATTCACGATATTGGTGTTATACTTGATACAAATTTTAATTTTTATAGTCACATACGTAATATTGCTATTGATTGTTTCATAATGAGAAGTAAATGAAGTGATGAACTTAATATTTACCATAAACCTTCGTACACAGATATTACGATACATAATAGTTCAACACATCCTGTAAAACATAAACACGCTGCCTATATTAGTATGATAAAAAGATTAACCAAATTTCCTTTAACTGAAGATAATTACAACAACTAATTAAAGTTTAATAAATAAATAGCAGTGAATAATGGTTTTAAAGAAACTTAGGTTAACAATTTACTTAAAAAGAATAATTATAATATAGCAATAGAGTCAGTTTATCTAAAAGCAGAAATCAGTGAATTAAGTGATTTAAGATATAAAACCCTTACTTATATAGGCCAACCTATCGAAAAAATATCAGTTGAACTTAAGAAAAAACATAATATTAAAATAGCATTTAAAACTAGTAACATTCTAGGAAAATTTATTAAGAACAATAAAGATAAAACTAAAAAAACACAAAAAAAGTAGAGTCTATAAGCTTACATGTGGTACATGCCCTAAAGTATACATCGGACAAACGGGAAGAAATTTTGGAAAAAGATTGTCCGAACATAACGCAGTTTTAATAACAATAAATTAGATTCGACGTATGCCAACCATTTGCTAGAGAACAATCATTCTTTTAATAATAATTTCGATATTTTACACACAGAAAATAAAGGATTAAAATTGTCACTATTAGAGACATTAGAAATCAATATATTAAAAAATAGTAATATTATTTTAAATGACCAGCTAGATTTAAACTGTTCACCACTGTTAAATATTTTCTAAATTATTTTGTACCTTAATTTATTACCGTTCCATTTTATTACCCTAGATTAGTTAGTTGATATATATACCCTCACTTTGCAATAAAGAATTTAGTCTTGTACTCACCATCTGATGAAGTCACTGTGTGGCGAAACAATTGTCATGAGTTAATTAAATTGTGAAAATCAAACATAAGTTTATTTTGTGTTAATTTTTTATGATTTTAATAACACTGACATAATTAAATTGCTCTATGAATCTTATATCAATTCAAGACTTGGATATGCTTCTATTATTTAGTGTCCATATCATGAAACTCATATTAATAACCTAGAGAGAATTCAATTGCGTTTCCTTAAATATCTTTATTTTAAAATGTATGGAATCTATCAAGCTATAGGTTACCCACATGATGACAATCCCCTTAACAGATTTTCAGTAACTTCTTTTGAAGCAGAAATATCTGAACTTGTTTGTATTCCTTTATAAATTAATTCATGCTCTAACTGACTATTATAATTTTAACAGCCTTATTAATATCTTTGACAGCAGTATAGCTTCGATAAAGAAATAAAATTTATAAATTTTATAAGTCTTTATCATTGAAATTGTATTTTTTTTTAATCCTACAATTTTTTATATCATATTAATTACTTAGGTATTTCTCTTTGTGTTAAATATATTTTATAATTACTAAATGGAGTTTGTATCTGTTAGATAGTGTATAAATAAATAAATAAGTAAATATATTAATCCAATTTGTTGTTTTTTGTCTTACAGTTAATATAGCAATTACATTTTCAAAAATTTGACAACAATTCAATGCAAATCTTCCTCAAGCTAATGTTTTTTTAGTAATGCAGAGTGGGCTTCCAATATTACTCAAAAGATACACGACGCAGCTACGAACAGTGGTGTTTCGGAATTATGATCCTTATCAGCCCAGCGTAGCTTAAGAAATGGGATATGGAATGGAGTAACATCAGGAGCAACTAAACTAATAAGGGTATAGAATCTTCACGTACAATTTTAGGCATTACTCGTAAATGCCAGAGACCTTACTGCCTGTCTCCATCTGAGAAGATAAACAAAATAGTGTTATTTCGTGTGGTCCAAGAAAGAACTAAAAGCGAATCGTACCATATACATCAAAAATGAATAGCAGGGTAGGAGTACCATTAGCGGCCATCACACCAGGTCTGGCCACTTGACATTTGTATTTGATTTATTAAAATGGATATTTATTATTCCAAGGCGAAATTCAAATTTACCGCGCGAAATCAAAATGTTTCTGTCCCTGCTTATAAAAAATACCGGTAGATAGCACCAGTGCAGTTTTAATGGCGGATACGTGAAATCAGCTGTGTTGTTTGATAATACTTCTTAAAGTTTTCGCTAAGAAAGAAGGGTTAGTACATATATTAATAACCTTTTGTGTCACTAAAATAGAGTAGCAAAAATGTAGTTACAGGCTATAGATACCCTAAGATTTATATTATTGTCTAAACTGCTTGTATAAAATTATATTATGTTCTATTTAATTAGGGTGGCCGGAACCGGAGCTTGGAAATATACAAAATATCCAGTTACGGTCATTCAAGTGGCCTCAATAGGAATATGGTTTTCGAGTTGCGGCCGTCGTGGCCGAAACAGGTACTTAGCTGTATGTAATTCGGCCACAAATAGGAACCAACTTTTTTTTATTTTAAGAAAACCTTTTTCTTTCAGTACCTGATGGCAAAGACTAAGAAAATTGATAAGGAACACCGCTTTAACCCAACATTTTTTAATTACAGCTCAATTCCGAACAGCTCAAAAACGCACTGGAAGCCGTTAAGAATGGGATGGCAGCCTCCCAAACTTGTAAAGTCCCGAGAAGCACTCTTAGGTATAAAGTATCTGCGGACCGGCCAGAAAACTTTGGAAAGGTCGGTCCAAATTGCGTTTTGGGAGATGATGTTGAAAAGTTGTTGTGTGATTGGATGAAAGCGTCTTGTGCAAAAGGTTTTCCGGTAACCAGAGATGGTCTTTGTTACTCTGTACAAAAGATCACCAATGAAGTCAAACTAAAAACTCCCTTCACCAACAATTTAAGAGTCGTCATCCAGAACTCTCGGTTAAGCAATCGGAATACATTAGCAAGGCTCGCGCCGCTGTTACTGCCTAAAAAATTAGAAAACGGTTCCAAAATACCTTGGATGATCTGGAGAACGACGCAACAGTGCTTGAGGATCCAGAGCCAGAAGTGTTATCTGAGTTTATAAAAAAGCATCAACGAAATAAAAAAAACAGACATAGAAGAAGTTCAAATATTATTTGATGTATGGGAAAGCATTAAGTGCGATGTAGACTCAAATGAAGATAAAGAAGTTTCCGACGATACATCTGATTTCCGAGAAGATATAATAGAATTTCCTTTTCCTGAATTTAACCATGTTACGACTGAAAATTCATCGACGACAGATAACAATAGTACAGATAATGTTCCTTGGATCTGCAAAACCATTGACAAAGAGGCGATAAGATTGTTTGATGAAAACAACGCGATTAAGGAATTCGATAAAAATTTGGAAATATTAGATGTGTCTAATGATCAGACATCAAATATTTTAATAGAGCAGATTGATGAAGCCAACGACAAAAATAACCTAACTGAGGTTAAAACTCAAGACCAAGCATCCAACAAACCAGAAAATAAAACCAAACCAATTATAAGTGATAACGATACCAGCGAAATAGAAAAACCAAAGCAAAGTGATACAAATATGAACATCGATTTGAAAAACTCTAACAATATTGTCATTAAAGCTACAAATGAAAGCAATTGTGATAGTACAGAATCTGAAATTTTCACAAATAAGACTGATACACAAAACATGGGCTGTGAATACAAAATTAATGAAGAGAGGAATAAAGAAAATATGGATATAAAAACACAGAAAATTACTATTTTAAGCAATATACTTGTGATACCTGAACCAAAGATTAACCAAGTAGCCAAAAAAAGGATCTATACGTCAAGTGTTTTGACCGGCGCGAGGTGGATTGAAATGAAAGAAAAAAAAGAGCTTGTTAAACTTGATGCACTTAAGAAGAAAGAAGAAAATAAGAAAAAAAGAGCTGAAAAGAAGCAAAAGCGGATAGAACAACAGCAAAACAAAAAGAAAAAACGCCATACGGAATCCAAAGAAACAAAAAAGAATGAAGAACAAGACGAAACGTACAAAGAATCAGACACCAACCATAGCTCACCATCACCAATTATTATAAGCAATGTTTATGTTTGACTTTTTCTTTTCCCCCTAAGAACTAGGTAGGTATGTACTTACTTATGGCCTCAACTGGTACAATTAATGGCCCCTACTGATACTTCTGTGGCCGGAAGTGGCAAAATTGGATTTGCTGGCCTTTATTGTTTAAAATCGGTTTTAATTATTGTTTTTTTTTTGTGTAAATAAATTAATCTTTAGATCAATAACAACATTCTAAATTATATTTGGAACAAATGAAACAAAAATCATTAACAATATCAAACTTGGAATAAAAAAATCCTTAATGTGGCCGCAACCGGTACTTTTACCCTACGGAATTAGCAATACGTAAACGTTGAGTTCTGATTTCAACTAGGCTATCAATATAAATTCAAAAAACAGGTAAGTAATTTTCTCAGTCACTTTAAATGATATTTCGAATAAGAAAACAGGTTTACTCTAAACGGTTGTAGTTTGGTAACATCTGGTGTAATTTTAATATTTTGTGACTTACATTAACGTTAAGATATGCATTTTCAGACTATAGAGACAGATATATTAACTTAAATTTAAGTAATTTTATGTATTCCCGTGCAACAATATTTTCCTCGCTTAGAAAAGCTAAACCGTGTATGCTAAGGCATTTTCCCTAACCTAAACAAATGGAAGTTGTTCTATGTAGTGTATATAAAGTATCGTTTGTTGCCGGTGCCCGAGAGAAACACCCCGACAGGCACTAAATTAGATCGGGTTGTAAACGTTTAGGCCTTCCTCGGCAGCTCGGTGAGGTATTGTCGATTGCAGCAGGTGTTATTATTGTCACCATAAATTATTGGCAAAACTTTACCTGTTCATAATGTTAGAGCTTCTGCAATTATGTAAATTCACTGCTCCACTAACTACCCACCTATTATAAGCCTTTGTTCTTAAACAAATCTATGTCAAAAATTATTACAGATGGTATCCGCTAACGAATGCGTGTTACAAATTGTAAAATAATGTTGAATTATATCTGAATTGGAAGTAGCAGTATCTAAATAAATTATAAGGGATGTAAAATGCCGCTCTCGTGAAGCTCTAGGCAGTCGAGCTTCATTTACTATAAATAATTAATTATATTGTTAACTAAATTGCTTATAACGTTCGAACATACATTAAAATTAAATTGCACGTGAAAGTTAATACAAGATCCTTGTTAGCATTGTGTAAGTTCGTTTACTTGTATTGAATAAGAAGTAATAATTAACCACATTCGATAATTATTGCTGAATAGAAATAGTTAAGATATTTAGTAATTAAGACATAAATACCTGAAAAATGATAAGCAATTAATCTAGGTTTACAAACACTATGTTGCACACGCACTAATTATCAAAAATATAGGGTATTTAAGCGACTATAGGCAATATTTCTAGGGCAGGTAACTACCCTCCTAAAACAGAAAGTTATTGAAACTTAAATAACCCAAAATCGTGATTTTGTTAGATAGGACTTTTGTTTTAAGAGGACAGCACTGGGGTATTGATAATTAAAAAAATCTTACTGTACATTGTTCGGAAAAACAACCATTACATAATTAGAGTGCTTGAAATCTTTCAGTCACTGAAACAAACCTCTAAAATTCTATTAATTTCTTCAACACTTAATGAAACTTTATGTTTCTGGGCTTATTTAAAAGTTATTGAATTCCTATTTACATTTTCGTTCCATAATGTGCCATACGTGGCAAATCGCTTGTCAAATGCAGAAAAATCCATAAAATTCTTCAAAGATTGCATAATACACTGTTTTTCTACATAATTAGAGTAATTAAGGTAAGTTTTTGATACCAAAACTTTAAAAAATATGTTTTTATTCTTGCTAAAAGAAATATTTTACGGTTTTTTGTCACTAATTTCAGACAATATTTCAATTTTCATTTATTAACTTGGACGAATTCTTATTTAAAATTTTCTTTAGTGCTTATACGATAACCAGTCAATAACCAATGCGTACCTTGCTATTTTTTCTTTTGTTGTATATAACCGATATAAACCTTTGTAAATACATTTTCTCAGATGCGACTATATAAAAACATTTTGTAAAATTATTAGCGCCTTGTTTCTTATTTCTAATTGATTTTTCTGGACTTCTAGACATAACCTGTCTTCACTGCAGCTACCCGAGACTCTTTAACAGCTAGGAAAAGTGCTATTTCTGCATTTTACAGAGTAACTGGCGATCGAGAAATGACCGTAAAGCGGACCACCG
Source organism: Rhamnusium bicolor (assembly GCA_029963845.1). Classification (NCBI taxonomy): domain Eukaryota; kingdom Metazoa; phylum Arthropoda; class Insecta; order Coleoptera; family Cerambycidae; genus Rhamnusium; species Rhamnusium bicolor. The sequence continues at coordinate 115,161 of JANEYF010003660.1, forward strand.
CCGTTGCCTTGGGCATCATAAGTGAGAGAAAAGAGCACGTCAAAAAAGTTACAAGAGTGTTCCTATGGGCTGCGCCACCCGGTATACAGACGCATGGAGATTCTATGCATTATTCTTTAATCTATCATTATTTTAATACCATTTCTATGATTCAGTTCATTTCAGTGAGGGAAAAATTTCAATTCGCTTTAATAAAATATTGCCTAGTCACTGAAACACCTGTATAAACATGTAAACATTTAAGTACAAAAATACGCCCTGGCATATTATTTTCCGAGCGCCTTCTTCCTATTTTTTAAATTGCATTTCAATGTCTCTACTCTCAGCATGACTGAAGGCAGATAAACAAAACCAATTCAGCGCATTCGTGAAAGCTGCATGTTTATTATTAAGTAGACGTATACAAGAAGGTATTAATAAATGTGGGTTAGTGGGCGAGGTATACGTAGCATATTTTTATTTGTCTCTGAAAGATAAGATTTTGTGTATGCAACAGTCGTCAAAAGAGCACTTAGATGCCGTGTGCTCACGATATAGGATTCTTTGGAGATGCTACTTTTATTATTTGAAATATATTTTATCTTCTCTTGTATTCCGCGAAATTAAATGTTGTATATTTTACCACAGTGATAAGAATTCTCCTATTTACTTTAAAATGAGCCAATAAAACTAGGTTGTACGGTAGAACTGCCGCTTATAAAAGATTTTACTTGAAGTGATTTATGTGCTTTGCACGAGTTGGCATATAAGTTAAAGATGTTGCTGAAGATTTTAATAAACAGAATTTTTAGTGATTTAAATTGAAAGAATAAAGTTTTCTCTTTAAAACAAATATCCTGAAAGGAGTTTGAACATTTGTGACGCTAATATTTAAGTAGTTTTTACGACCACTAAAACGTTATACTCGACACGTGTTTAGCCTACCAAGTTCGCATCATTGTGATCCAAATAAAATAAACTTAACCTAAAATACGTAAAATTTAAGAAAATAATTCGTCTATTTTCGAAGTAAGATATGTAGATTATATTTTTCGAGTGTTTAATGTGAAAGATGTAGTGACTGTGATGCTATATACATTGGACAAACTGGACGAAATGTAAAAAAGTGATTAGAAGAACACAGGAAATCTATTGTAAACAATGTATATAGTACCGGCATGTCAACACATTGTATAGAAAACAGTCATTTTATAGATTTAAATAATGTCAAATTACTCCATTTAGAAAAGAAAGGAGAGAAACTTGATCTATTCGAACAATTAGATATAAGTAAGGCTGTTAAAAATAATAAAAATTTAACGATTGAACAACATATTTTTACCGGCCACCATATTTTAAATAAAATAATTTAGATTTAAAAAATAAAGTAATATTCAACTTATAAAAACATATTTTACAATAGTTTTATAGTAGGTACCAGATGTGGTTATATAAGCAATGAACACAAATTTTACTGTTCAGTATTCCCTGTACTCTTGACAAAGGCCTAAAAAGCTGAACAAGTGTAGAGTTTCTAATAAAATATTTTTAAAACATTAAATAGCAAATTTCTTTCATACATTTAAAATAATAGATATGTTGTTATGGGCTATTAAACAAATTAATTTGAGTTTTGTTAAGATCTTCATTACTGCACTAGTACGGTTATAAATCCTTTACCACAACGTTTTTTTCTAAAACAGGGAATGACATAAACTGAAGCATAATGTATTTATTTGAACAATAATAAAAACAGCAATATTGATTCTTTATACAAATTACCATAGCAATACGTACACAGATAACTTTGTTAAGAGGAATTCGTCTTAAATTCAGAGCGCTGAATTTTGTAAATTCGTATGTAACGGCATTTGTTCTGCAGCCTTTATTTTTAATATTTCTATACGTAGTTTTTTAATGTGTAGAGGAAAGATTATACCACGAATCTCTCAAATCAGTTTCTTATAAAACATTTTAATTTTAATTAGAAATTGAAGGAAAGATCGCTTTTATACAAAAACTATAACAGGAGAAATCGCTTTAATGACGGACGTGCGAGGTAAGGCGCTACAAAACGCAAAGCCGGATTTATCTATATTGCTCGTGCGTTTACTTTTTCAGTGTAGGTTTTTGTGCTCAGTTTAGCTAGCAACAATTTACCAATTGTAGAAAAAGTATTAATTTGACACAAAAGTATTGAATTTAAAGTATTGACTACACATACAGTAGTTGCAATATTCAAGTTCGCTTAATATAAATTGTTACTACCCAGCAAGAACCGCGAGGAGGTATGAACATATCTTGTCAGGAAAGAATGGGTATAGAATATTAGTATAGAATAAAGAAATTATTTAAATAGTAACAAAAAACCTTTTTAAAAACAAAACAAAACAAAAAATATACTCAAATATATTACAGTTGAAATCACAAAATTCACATCTTCACTTCACATCACTTCACTTTATCTCACCGCATATCGCTTCTTCCTCAGGATCCTCGCCTTTCTCACCCTCTTCTTCATTTTCAGATGAACTACTATTCTCGTTCAAATTTATAATAAATAGATTTCCACCATTTATATGACATTCAGCAATTTTTAAATAATCATTCTCAATTGTAATTACTTTCCTAATTCTTTTTTTACCAATTTTCCTTGTTAATTTTCGACACTTCATTTTAAATTAACTCTACGACTTTTTTTTGAATTTCGGAAAAGTATTTCCTTTTCTGACATTTTTCTTCAATTTGCACCAAATTAATTCAATCGGGTTAGAACTACAGAAATATGGCGGTAATCTCAATACTTTGCGGCCGTATCTCTCCGCTACAGTGTCTATAGTATACAGAGATCGGCAGAATAGACTGTACAATTTAAAATTTCTCTAAAATCAATACGTAAGACGTTTCTATATCCATTAATTAAAGCATGCTTTGGAGTTTCTTTGACAGTTGTCAAAATGAATGACTGACGTATAGACCAACGAATTCGTTGTGTTGAAGATTTTATCAAAAATAATAGTTGTCTCGTTAAAGCATTGGAAGTGGACTATATATATAACTGGTTACGGTAGCTACTGATTTGTAGTGAGCTTGTCTAATACCCATTTGCAATGTATGTAATATCTAATTGCATCTGTAATTTATGTATTTGAAAAAAGTGGATAACTGCGGAATTGCACTCACCTTGATGTTGGATAATAGGATGATGAACCAGGGGGTGTATGTAGTAGATCCTTTGTACGTTCCACCGGCCGGGGTAACACGCGCGAATTTCTCACGTAATAATTAATTGTAGTAACAAATGTATAAAAATAATGTGCTGTCCAACTCGTTGCTTCGACAGCTGACATTTAACTCTATTTTCTAGTCTCCTCTTCTTTAGGGGTAAAAAAGGTAGTACAGAAAAAAAGGATAAGGAGTGGGAAGGAATAAAAACATAATTAAGGCAAAGCAAAGCCGCTAAAGCCCGTTTTACATTAGTTCTATAACAGGTAAACCGTAGGTGCATCCAACATGTATAAAATGCAACCAATACAGATAAAGAATAATATGACATATGCTAAGGGGTGTGGTAAAAAATAGTAACAAGTAGGTAATTATTATAAAATATAAAAGGCAAAGATGAGAACGGAACAATAGTATTATTCAAGTGCAACGTGATTTTAGAAGCAATTTTGGCATGATAAATGTTCCGTCGCGTCCAACAATTATGTGTTGGATCAGAAAATGGTGAATTGGAGGATCCGTTCAACACTAAACATTCAGGTCGTCCGTGATCACTAAACACACAAGAAAATCAGAGGCGACTTCGTGATGCAATTACAGCAAGTCCAACAAGACCAATTAAGCAACATACCCAAGTCCTGCGTATATCCGATAGAAGTATTCGGAGAATGCTTCATAACATGAAATTTCACCATTACAAAATTGTAACTGTGCAAAAACTAAGTAATCGAGACAAACTAAGTCGAATAGAGTTTTGCGTAAGATTCCAAAAATTACGACAACAGCATCCAGACATTGATCACCGTCTATTTATGTCCGATGAAGCTCATTTTTATTTGGACGGATTTGTTAACAAACAAAATTGTCGACACTGGGCCGCAGAATATCCACTTGAACTCCATCAACGACCTCTACATTCGCAAAGGGTTACTGTTTGGTGTGCTTTATCTTCAACGAGAATAATTCGGCCATATTTTTTTGAGGAAGACGAACGTACAGTGACTGTTACATCTAGGAGATATGCAGATATAATAAGAATATTTTTTGAGCCTGAACTTCATGACGCCGTGGTGACATAAACTGGCCCGCCAGATCACCCGATTTGACTACACCCGATTATTTTTTGTGGGGTTTTCTCAAAAGTCGGGTATTTCGACGAAAGCCACCAATTGACCAATTAAAAGAAGCGATTCGCGACGAAATTCATGGAATTCCAGGCGCGGTGTTACGAGCTGTAATGAATAATTTTGTTCATCGGTTAGAAGAGTGTGTGGAGATGGAAGTGGGCTATTTAACCCAATTTTTTCTTAAAAATAACTTCTTCTTTTCTTCTTTTTCGTTGTAAATTTCTTTGTTAAATGTTGTTACCTTCGCAAATAAAATATTTATGTCCAGTTTAAATTATAAACTGAATTCTGCCAATCCAATATTTTAACAACTGTCAAAGAAACTACAAAGCATGCTTTATTTAATGGATAGAAACGTCTTACGTTTTTAGAGCAATTTTAAATTGTAAAGTCTATTCTGCCGATCCTTGTACTTCTTCGCATAATATTTCGTTTGCAGGACTTCCAAGAGTTGTGCTTTATTATAATTTTCCTCATGTTAGAGATCATGTTCAGTTAAAAAAAATTGTAACTCCAGCTTAGTAGAACTCTTGATATTTAAATCCCATTTTTCTCAGCCAAATTCTTTTGGTATATTTTAGATGATAATCCATTTCTATTAGTTTTCCGTCTACCACGACAATAGTTGGGATTTCATTTTTCTGATACGCATCGTAAACTAAAGTTCCTAAAAGTTTTGCTAATGATGAGTTCTTAGTTTTCGATGAACCAGCGGGCCTAGTACACTGCCCTGAGGGGTTCCTATTGATATATTTATCTGACAGAGCATTCCCGTTTTTTATGAGAATTCTCCTGTCCGTCAAATAAGATATTAACCAGTTATTAACCTTTCCTCGAATTCCAATTTTTTCCAATTTCTCTGCAACAAATGGTATATACAAAGTGTCAAAGGCAATCGACAAATCAAAAAAATAAACCCATTACATATTCTTTTGAATCTAATTTCTCATGTATCGTTTGAACCAAGTCCGTTGCTGCCGTTTCTGTGGAAAAACTACCCCTGAATCCGTGCTGAGAGTTTGTTAGGTCATATGGTATTTTTTAAGGAATTTAGTTATTCGTTTCGCCATTGTTTTTTAATCATTTTAGAGAGCGCGCTTAATAATGAGATGTGTCTATAGTTTTTAATATCGTTAATATCATCTTTTTTAAAAACTGGGATTATAGGGGCAGTTTCTAATTTTTGCGGAAAAACACCAAATACAACAAACTTATTTATTATGACGGCGAGGCACATTGCAAATTCATCGACGCCTTCTTTAATTAATTTAATGGGAACTTTGTCTATACCGGTAGATTTTTTATTAGCAAGATCTAGTTTGACATCTTTTACCTTCTGTACAGTGACTGATCAAAGAATATCGTGTTAGGATTTTCAAGCTTGGTGGTATATTTATTAGATAAATTCGTAAAATGGGATTTAAGTTTTGTTTTTATATTATGGGAAAAATGATGAGCAAAAACATTTGCAACTTCTTGTCCATGACGACGGTTTTATTGTATTTCCCCTGTTTTGTTTATTTCTATTCAAATTTAAGTTTACTATATTCCATAAGGTTTTTTGTCTTCTTTGGAAATAATTCTATTTCGTTTTTATTATACAATTGTTTCTCTTTTTTTCAGATTCATATCATATTGTTTCTTTTTATTTTTATATAGAGTATTTAGATTTTCGTTATTAAGTTGTTTTCTTAAGTATTTATAGGTGATATTAAGGTTTAATTTATATTTCTTATATATCTGCAATGAAGTATATAAAAATAATAATACATCATGCGACCTGAACCTAAGTCATACACTTTCGTTTCAGGGAATATATCCAAAATCTTTTAAAAAAACCTAAAAATCAATATACACGAAATTATATTGTAGGTATTTACAATTATTTTTGCCTGCACATTAATGATTTATAGTCCGTTTCCGTTCTCCAACATAAAACAAGTATTTGGTTGTTCCTGTTATTTGCTTGGCAAATAGTGAGAAGGTTAGATGAAATTAATGACTCGCAATTATTAAACATCACAAAACAATATATTTCCAAAGTTCGCTTTCGCTTTATACTCAACTGATTTTTATAATTAAATCGATACTCGAGTTCTGATCTACCCGTAAATTAAATTAAACTAGCTTCATTGTCTATACCCTTCGATGTTCAGGTTTCTCAGATAAACAACAAAATTCTTAAACGCAGGGATTGTATTGTGAAGGAAATTATTAAAAGTTTTAAAAAAAGGAAGTATTAGAGAAACTTCAGCTGAACTTCAATTTACTAAAAAAAGTTTTGTTAAATGTTTCATGCAAATTTAAAAAGTGCAGGGAGGGAAATATTTTTAAAAACTTAAATAAAGCATTTTTTCGTTTGTAACTATAACAAGCCTATAAATAAATAAAACTTTTAGAAGACTACTTAAATTTTTCTTTCATAAGACAACAAAAATCTTACAGAATATTTTAGTTTGTCTCTATACAAGCTCATATATATAACTAAGCAAATGTTAACAATTATTCTTCGGAGTAAAGGTTCACGCTGCGAGCTCATTATAAATATTCCAAATGTATTACTAAAAACGAAATTACTAACACAGCTTTAAAAAATATTGCGAAGAACTATAAATCATTACATGAAAGCAAAAAAAATAAAAAACAGTGCGTTGTCGTTAACGGAGTCACTGCGAATAGTGGACGAAGTAAATCTACTGTTACACGCTATAGGTGACGCAACAAATGAGATCGTTAAAGAAAAGTTCGCAAGTGTGTTAAATAAAGACACCGGTTTTACCAAATTAAGACAAATATGTGATGGTGTAGCCCCAGATCAGTTAAGTGCGTTCAAAGACTATTTTACGTATGCGTGTATTACATCAGTAGATGTCGAACAGTCGTTTTCAAAAAAAAAATAAGAACATATTTTCACTAAAGCGAACATCACTCATGGATACATCCATAGAAACATACCTGATGCTGCAAAATGGCTACACATCTTCTCCAGTTTGTGATAAGCAAGCTACTTCACCAAGCTAGTTAAAATGGTAAGTTTTACATACATTGTTATAAATTGTAACAGTTTATTGTTTCTCGTATCAGTTAATTTCGCGTACGCCACTGTCCTACGGAACATTTTTAATAGCCCTACACATAACCCTCTCACTTTATTTAATTGAAGATTTTAAATTAAGTTGCCACTCACACATTTTGGTGATTTATAAATGTGTATCACAGAAAGTGATTGCGCTTTAATTGTGGTTATTCACTAGCAAAAATTTTTACCAAGTAAATGGGCATCCTTTTTGAGGCCGCAGCGACCAAAAAACTGAGGAAGGACTTCCATTTATTTGCTAAAAATCTGTTAGTAGTGGAGAACCGCAATTAAAGCTAATCACTTCTCTATGTGTGATACAATTTTATAAATCACCAAGAAGTATGTGTGGCTACTTCATTTAATCTTCCATTAAATATAGCAAGAGGATTACGACATTGTACGTTTTAGATATTATGTTCTAATATTTATTACTATTTGGAAATTAATTTTATCTTTTCTGTGTTAGAATATTTTAGTCTTAATTTTTATTATACCTTTATTAGTAAAGATCGCTTTATCGGAGCATTTTTTTCAATTTTATTACATTGGAATTTACACTAGTAGATGGAGTTACCATCGACTCGTTGATACTCTACTTTCACGTAGAAACTTATGATTCTAAACAAGTTTTTTGGGTATTATTAAGTATTTTTGTCATGTGTTGTCACTATTACATTACATTCTAAACAAATGCTTTAATTGGTCATGATTATTGGCTCACATATTGCTGATAATTGCACTAATCGGATCAGTTTGTAACTCACGGGTAATCACAATTGTTGGAAATCCTTTTTTGTACACTGAAATGATTCCGAGGTTCGCTGTTTGTAAAACATGTTAAAATTATTAAAAATAAAGAAACTTTTTGCTTTTAAATGTTTCAAAAATATTTTATTAAAACTCTACACGTGTTGCGGCTTTTTAGACCTTTCTCAAGAATAATGTTTGTTTCAAACTTATTTGTAACACAAAAAACTCCGGCTTCTTTTATTTCTTCACCGCCATCAAAGAAGCCGACGTTTTTTATGGTGTAAATAAGTTTCAAATAAACCTTACTCATCTTTATATAAGTACTCTTGAGAAAGGCCTAAAAAGCCAAAACACGTGCATACTTTTAATAAAATATTTTCGAAACATTTATAAGCAAAAAGTTTCTTTATTTTTAATCCTTTTTTTATGTTAAAGAAATGAGCTAATAATTGTATCTACATTTTAAATTCACCTTTAAACATTTTTATTTAAAATAAGCTTTTTCCACCACACTTTTAATGCAAATCTCCCACATTTTCGGGTGCATTTTTATGTGAGTTTTTTTCTTATTTTAATGCGAAAACTGTTAGCTTCGGTGTATTTTTGAATCACCACGTATAATATACATATATTAACTGTCTTAAAGTAAATAATATCCGAATTGTCTTATCAGTAAAATTTTATCCAATGGATAAAGTACTTTAAGACTTCGTGCAATTTTCCATATTGCAATTTATCGGTGAGTGCCACCTTTCATACTACAAAAAATCCTTCAATAGTGGTTAAGGTTGACGTAATAAAAGGGAGAAAGCTTTTTCCTCCTAAATCGTCTTCTTATTTCCGACAATGGAGCCAGACCGTTTATCAACAAATTAAATGCGATGTAGAATGTTGTTTAGTACATGTTTTCCTTTGACAACGGCGAGGCTTTCATACAAAATCACTTTGTCGGCTATTTCTCCGTCAACCATTATCTATCATCAGCGTATTATCGGTCCAAATCCTTTTCTATGTTGGTCGGAAGCAAATGCACATGAGGCTAAATTCAGTCACGTGAATGTTGCATTTTATTATTTCCAGAAGCACGTGAATATTTTGAAACTGTTAGTAAATGCAGAAATATTTAAAAAGCGCTATCTTGCAGAGGATAATATCAAGTTTAAATAGCAAAACTTGTAAAACTTGTAAACAAATTAAACTGGAGGACAAAAAGATATATTTTTTGTAACATGTACCTGAATAGCATATATCATTAGAATAATGCCTTCGGATTACAGAAATGACAAGCAAAAAGTCGTAATGTTACGTTTTCTTGTTACATAAATAAAACATTATGGGCAGGAAAAACATTATTGTTGAATTTGCTAATCTATTTATTGCTATATATCAGTGATGTATATGACATATGGGGTTATAATAAAGTAAGGGGTCTATTTTAAATTCTTATATAAGAAATTATGCTAGTAGCAGAAAGTAAACAGAATCTAGTTGCCTCAATAATTGGATTTTAGTGTATCTATGGAAAACAAAAGAATTGTCGTGACAACTATTGATACAAGTGTCAAACGAAATAATCGTAATTTAGAGAATTGTTCTCAAAATAAAACTCGCGTAACGTAAATTGTAACAATTTCAATATGAATCTGCAAACAAGAATTGGTTTATTGCAATGTTATTATGAAGGCAGTAAAAATTACACTACTGGATTACGAAGATTTCGTACGAAAATGGGTTTGAGAGCAGAGCCATGCAAAATGAAGGCTTATCGTAATTTGATTAAGCAAATTTTAAAGAACAAGGTCTGTAAAAGACCTTCCGAGATCAGGAACACCTAGGATTAGTGATGTCCAAGTTGCTGCAGTTCTTCAGAAAAATCAAAGCGTAGCCAATACTAATCCGCTAGCAATCAGTAGTGTGAATGCAATATCAAAACGATTATAAATGCCATACACCACGGTTTGGAAAATTTTACAGAAAATCCTAAAAATGTATCCCTATAAACTGCAACTGCTGTTTGAATTAAAGGACGCAGATTTTGCTCTTAGGTACGATTTTTCATTACACGTATTGGCTCAGATGGAAATTGAACCCGAATGGTTATCCCGTATTTTATGGACAGATGAGGCCCATTTCTCTCTTAATGGTGGAATTAATACTCAAAACTGTCGAATATGGTCAACAGAAAATCCACATGAAATCGTTCAGCAAAGCCTTCATGACAAAATGTCACTGTTTGGTGCGGTTTCACAGCTAATTTCATCATTGGTCTATACTTTTTTCGAGGAAATATAGAATGGGGAGGCCGTATCTGTAACTGTTACTGGTGAACGATACCTGTAAATGTTAAGGGATTATGCAATTCCACAGTTGCAAAACGAGCACGAAGGGATTGAAAACATGATTTTTATGCAGGATGGAGCACCTCCGCACATTTACCAATCAGTTAAAGAATTGTTAACTGCGGTTTTTCAAGATCGTGTTATAAGCAGACATTTTGCAAATTCATGGCCACCAAGATCGCCTGATATTAACCCAGCGGATTACTGGATGTTATTATGTTATTTAAAAAATTTGGTGTTTAGAACACGGCCAACAACGCTGGAGGAATTAAAGGACAGTATTAGAGAGCAAATTCGTGCGATTCAACTATAAATGTTGAATAGTGCTGTATACAATTTGGAGGAACGGTTGGTAATTTTACAACAACAAAATGGAGGTCATATCGAGCATTTGCGGTAACTAGTGTTTGACATCAGAAATCCCATTATGTAAGCAACTAGATTCCATTTACTTTTTGTTATTAATTTGATTTGTTAAGAATATATAATAAGTTCAAATATATCCCTTACTTTATAATCACCCGTTACATTAGGCTTACATGTGTAGATATATCTACAAAGATAGAGAATAATTTTTGAAAAACTATGCTCGTCCTTGATAACAAATTTCCGTTATCCTGATATCTTAAAACTTTCTCCTTGCTCGTCGTTTACCGCACCCAAATTTTCAGGAAAGAAAATTAAATGAGAATGCAGAAAGTGAATTTTTAAAGATATATGGCAACAAAGCGTTTGGTACGAATCTAAAAGTTCGCTTATTAGTTGCTTGTACCCTGACTACACTTACAAATGAGTTCCAAGCTCTGAGTTCCTGTCTGTCGAGTGTTCCTTTAAAATCTGCGTCGTCAAGCAATTTTCTAATTTGAGCACCAATAAAAATGCCTTTTTTAAGTTTGGCGTCACAATTAGGAAAAAATTTCCCTTAAGTATTTAAATCCTTCACTCACTTTATTCATAGCCTTCACAAAATTTGTCATTAGCCCAAGTTTAATATGAAGGGGTGGCAAATGAACACTTTTAGGGTCTATAAGAAGCACCTATTTAACATTACTAGTTCCTGGTTCAAATTCTTTCCTTTCTGGTTCCAGTTAATAGGGATGTATTAACAATATGAAAACAGTGTGAACTATGTTACAAAAAATATGTCGGCCAGTGTTCTGAGCAAGAAACATCTTACTACGTTGTTTTTACTACAAATTAGACAAATGAACTACTAATATCCAGTCTATTCATTATATAAAAAAATAAAGGGTGTCTATACTTTTTCACTCTATATAATGATTGACAATTGATTGACATCATCAAGTATTGTGCTTGAAATCAAATAGCAATTCCACGCATATGTTTTGAAAATATGACAACTTTTATTATTTCACTAACAGAATCTGATGTAGATTCAAATGATGAAGAGGAATCAGACTTTGGTAGCGAAATGATGGAGGATATTTAAGTCAGATTCAATTGTTAAATGCGTTAATGATGAACAATTATTATATTTATTTGTTTATTAATAAACACAAAATGTTTGCAACTATTATAATCATTATTATTTCAATTTAATCGACTTATGCAAGACTATTCCACTACATGATAAAAACAATGAGAAATCTAGAACGTTTATAGTTACAAACAGAAATTTAAAAAAAAACAGCAACGTAGTCACTGACATATGGCTGTCACTCTACCTACCTTTACAATATTTTATGCTGTCAAACAGTTGTTAATCATTATATAGAGTCAAACAACATGAGAAATCATAGCCACCCTTTATTTTTTCATAATAGGTAGACTGTAGGTAACATTTACAAAGTTAAGCATTATTCAGAAACTTTTCCCCACCCTATATGATACGATATTAATTAATATTTAAAGTTGACGAACAGTTCTCTAACACCACAAATATAATACAAACAATATAAAGTGTATATTTTCAGATAAAAACCCGAAAGCAAGGACATTATGAAAATTATTAAAAAACCTGCGGCAATGAAGTAACCGAGGAACGGACGAAATGTGAGGGTAAAAAGCCAAAGGTGGAACGATTATGGCACATTTAAAATGATGTGTGTCTTTAATTTTAAAACAGTATCATACTGAATATAAATAATTCAGACTTAGGAAACGGACATAGCTGGAAAATAAATTTATTACCCATATACACATACCCAAAAATTTTGCACATCCCGGTATTTACCAAGTAAATAAATTGATGTTTTGATAATTTTACAGATATTTCTTTCTATCATATTTTATTTCAAGTTATAACAAAAGATAAGAGTGACAGTATCAAATGTAAGAAACTATGTTATCATATTAAGTCGGATTTCCACCAAACAGACACACATCCGACTTGCGACTGAGTTTTGTTTGCAACAACAGTTTTAATTTTTGGGAACAGAACCGAAACTCGTATTCCACCACACGGACTGAAATAGGTTGTAATTGTGTTTTTGTTTTTAAACATTTCCACTGTAGGTACAACCTTCCCCAATAATTTCAAGTCTGAAATTATGTGCCTCTTTTTCGTATTAAAACATTATTGAAAAATTATTATTTTGGTTGTGTTGCCTTTAAATACACGAATATTTCGCGTCTTATTAGCCACCACATATTAATAGTGCAAAGAGAACACGAAAAGAACGAAATAATTATTATAAATGAATGATAAACCCAACCCTTGAAATGATCTAATTCCTACACATCGTGTCGTTACCTACAAGCTGGACAATAATCTCTTGAACAGAAGGCTTTATCAGGGCAACGCAGGTTGAAGTTATCCCGACCGACAACAATAAAATAACCATCATCAAAGAACCCTTTAATCGATGATTAACGCAGATTATGGAAAAGCCACATGGAAACTACAAACAACGTAATTTCCTATGTTTTGTGCGTAAGACTGAAATTAGTTTAATTGATTTGTTAATACTGCTGTTTGGTTATTGTTATTTTTTTTAATAAAGGGATATTCAATCCAGAATCCAAAGCCCACGTCGACATTTCTATCTAATTAATAAGTGGCTAGGTGTCAGGGCACATTTTGGGAGTCTAATTAATATAATAAGTTTTTCCTCTCTTACTAGGTGTGCGTTCAAAATTTTATCCTTTCCGTTAGTTTTCCAGTAATGAAGGTTAATACCTAGAGTAATTTGAAGTGCGTTCCTCTGAAAATACATATTGGGACGTCATTTGTGCCAGAAATACGAAATTATTGTATACAAGTTGGCTCATTTGAAATGCATACTCAAATACCTGGAAAATTAAACGTTATACGAAAAAAATGTTTCAGAGAACAAGACGACAGAATAAGTTTTTCATAGGTAACGATTTGACAGCCATTCAATTTTTAACCTCCCGCTAAGAAAATTGAAAATGTACAGAAATCGGGAAGTTATTGGTTTCACTCCTATTTTCGAAAATCAAGTTTTTGTCAGATCTCGACGTTTTGAGGTCCTAAGAAGCTATTCTGACTATTCCCACGATGGTGTCTGTATGGCTGTATGTATGTGTGTGTGTATGTGTGTACGGTGTATGTAAACCTCTCATAACTTTTGAACAGCTTGATCGATCGAAACGCGGTTTGCGGCATTCTAAAGGGGTTAACTCAACTTAGATTTCATGAGAATTAGAACCGATTCGGCCGGGTAGATTTTGAGAAATCTCAAAAATAAAATTTTTAAAAATTTGTTTTTTTGGAATATCTTTTAGACTACTGAACTGATCAATTCCAAAATCTAATCAGCTTCTCTCTTTATAAAACAACGTCGATCATCGCAAACCGCATCAAAATCGGTTGATTCGTTCGAGAGATATCGATTACGAAAAATTCGCAAAAAAGTGTTTTTTTTGAAATAACATTCAAAATCCCTGTCGGATCGATGTTTGGTACTAAGATAACTTTTTGTACTTAAAAAACTGCGTTGAACGCCGTAATCCGCATCAAAATCGGTTAATTTGTTCAAGAGATATCGATTACGAAAAATTCGCAGAAAAGTGTTTCTTTGAAATAACATTCAAAATCCCTGTCGGATCTATGTTTGGTACTAAGATAACTTTTTGTACTTAAAAAACTGCGTTGAATGCCGTAATCCGCATCAAAATCGGTTAATTCGTTCAAGAGATATCGATTACGAAAAATTCGCAAAAAAAGTGTTTTTTTTGAAATAACATGCAAAATTTTTGTCGGATCGATTTTTGGTACAAACATAACTTTTTGTATTTGAAAAACTGCGTTGAATGCTGCAAACTGCATTTCGATTGGTTAATTTGTTCAAACGATATCGCAGTTCAAAAATTACAAAGAAAGTGTTTTTTTAATATAAGTGAGATTTTTCACCTAATCGTAGAACTCAAAAGAGTATGTGTATAATATTTTGAGCTCTGAGAGCTCAAAAATTAACTAATACGTATATTTTTGAGCGCTTTTAAACTCGAAAATAGCGGGAAGTTTCAGGGATGGCCTGCAGGGTCAACCGATTTTCAGATTTTTTTTATTGGGAACAGATCAAAACGTTTTCTAACTTTCTTGTATTTATTTATTTTTTTATATTTACGCTGCTGCTTTAACTCTTTTAAATTGGGTTGCTTCAAGCCCTTGTCATTTTTTATAAATGTAAACATAAAAATATGTACACATTGTAAATTAATTGCTTCAACAAAACCTACAGAAGCTAGTTTTTAATTGTGAAATTATATAACACACACCTCAAACGATGATAACTAGTAAAACATACAACTAAGTAACATGCACATGATATTAACAATCCGTCATGTACAGGGTGGTCCAGTTTCCAAGGCACAAACTTCAAGAATGTGTAGAGTGTAAAAATAATACGAGTTTCTTCTATGAACATGATTCGAAGAATACACCATAACCTGGATGTTGAACTTATCACAAATAGGAGGATACTTATCTGTGATAAGTTTTGTAAAAGTTAGAAAATGATAATTAGCAAAAAATTAAATATCATCTTATCTGTGATAAGTTTTGTAAAAGTTAGAAAACATTAATTAGGAAAAATTTTTACAGTTATTATATTTCATTTCATTCCATATTTTAAACTTTTATCAAGAAGATACCTAAATTGTTTTAAATTATTCAGAATTATATGTACTTAGAGTTTACAAATGATAAAGAAATAAAAAAAACTATAAATGAAATAAAATCAAACCGCTTTACAAATCAGGTGATTAATATAAAATGGAGAACTATAGGCCAATAACACTAATACCAAATATAGCTAAAATATTCGAAAAAATAATTAAGGAGAGAATAGTACATTTTTTAAATAAATATAAATTTGTATCTAACAAACAATTTGGTTTCCAAAATGATAAATCTGCACAAGACGCCATACCTCATATAACAAATTTATTATGCAGAAATATAGATCAAAGCAAACCATCACTATGTATATTTGTTGACCTTGCAAAAGCCTTTGATACGGTTTGTCATAGTAAGCTTTTAAAAAACTTTATATTTATGGATTCAGGGGCAAGGTTTTTGATTTAGTAAAAAGTTATTTAAGTAATAGGCAACAATATGTACAAATTGAAGAATATATTAGTCATCCGCAAATAGTCAGCTATGGCGTTCCACAAGGCACAGTGCTTGGTCCTTTATTGTTTATTTTGTATATCAATGACTTATTAAATATAAATAGTGCTGGAGAAGTGTTAAGCTTTGCAGATGATACTGTTATTGTTTATTCGGCAGAAACATGGCATGATTTAAAAATTCTGGCAGAAAAAGATTTTAAAAATATTAAATCTTGGTTTAATTCTAACACTCTCACTATAGATTCTGATAAAACTAAATTTCTACCGTTCACATCATACTCTAATAACTTGCCAAACATAGATCATCTGCACGTAGACAAGAACACTTCAATACAAGCGGCCGAGTCTTCCAAATATCTCGGAATTGTAATTGATAGACATTTGCGATGGGACTTGCAGATACAGTATGTAATAAAGAAAACTAGGTATCTACTGTCTCGATTTAAATATTTAAAAGATTGTTTAAATGTCAATCAAATGAAAATTTTATATTATTCACTAGTAGAATTACAACTAACATATGGCATAATAGGCTGGGGAAGCGCATATCAAAACCACCTAAAAAATTTAGACACATTTCAGAAACGATTTCTAAAAATACTTACCCATCCAAACACGTATTTGCTAAAACTAGGACTATGGACATAAGGCAATTATATTCACTTGCAGTTTTGATTATTATACAAAAAAAATAAGGCATTTATTTAATTTAATGAACATAGTTATGATACTAGAAATAAAATTATAGTCACCAACAAATATAAAATTGCAAAAAAAATTGGACAAAAATGCTTTACTTATCTGGGTCCTTCATTGTATGATATGTTACCCCAAGACATAAGAAACTTAAATAATATTCATCTATATAAAACCAAATTAAAACGCTGGATAATCTCCTGTGATATACAACAAATTCATAATATTATAAATTGCATATTTTAACTTATTGCTTGAGCTGTTTTTAACACGCTTTTATTAGCTTCACTTGTATGTTTGTTTGTTTGCTTGTTTGTTTGCTTGTTTGTTTGTAACCGACTCTTTGGACTCGATTTTGACCCACTTTAAACGGACAGCTTTAATTGAAACTTTGTACACTTACGAAGAACCGGTAACAATACAATAATTTGATAAGTTTATATCATTATCCTGATCAGGATCGCCAGTTCTTTCCTCACGTATCCTCTGCGTGAGAGCAAGAGACTTAATATTGTAAGTATATTCCGTGATTCTCAGTTCGGTCGTTGGCCGAGCGGGCAAGTCTTAGTCGACGCGAAACGACGGACTCCTCGAGCGTGAGTTCAAATCCCATGGCTGAAATAAAAAAATATTTTTTTTTTCAGAAATATCTGTTGGATCGTAATATGTTATAATATCAGCATCAATAAGCAATATAAATATAGTTTAAAAAAAACTACAAAACACGCTTTCATAGCACATCAAACTAAAAAGTGAAAAATAAGTATAGTTTAAAAAAACTAAAAAACACGCTTTTAAAGCACATCAAACTAAAAAGTGAAAAATAATTATTAATATAAACTGAAAACAATAATGAACGAAAAATACTAGTATTATTGTGAAAAAAAGCGTGGGGCGCTTTGTGCCATATTTTTCGTATATCGAGCAACCCACGCTTTTTTCACAATAATACTAGTATTTTTCGTTCATTATTGTTTTCAGTTTATATTAATAATTATTTTTCACTTTTTAGTTTGATGTGCTTTAAAAGAGTGTTTTTTAGTTTTTTTAAACTATATTTATTTGCTTAAAATTACATTACATACATTTACTTATACTAAGTGAACGTACTACTCACACCAAAAATTATAATCCAAAAAAAAAAATCCTACAAAACAAGTATTTTTATAAATACTTCTTGCAGTCTCGCTATTTATTTATTGTTAATTAAGAGATATTTTGCTTATTAAAATATTATTTAGTGAAATTTTTGTCTTCCGAGACAAGTATGTATATTATAAATTATTTTTATTTTCACTTTTATTTCCATTCTAACCTTACGGGGAATTTCACTACATAATTTCAATTATTCTGTTCTCTGAAGCCATTAACATTTATTACATTAGAATTTACTAAGATTCATAGTTACTTTCGAGCCTTTCTAAGGGCCATCATGACAACGCAAAAATGCAGAAACACGTGTCGGTAGATGTTTTAAAGTTTTGAAGTGATTGTTAGTCCTTTTATTTTATTTATTTTTGTTTTCACTGAACGGAATAGTTAGATTTAAAAATAACAGTATTCAGTCAGTCACAATGAACATAATGTGCATGTTATCTTTTTTATAATCCAAGTTTCAGCGTTTTGGTCAATAGCCGGGAAAATAATTGTTTAAAAAGATATATTTATATGTGATAAGTTTTGTATAAGTTAAAAAAGAATAATTGGCAACAAAATTTTTAGCCTTATTATATCTCATTTCAAATATTAAAATAACTTATGGTTATGATTACACAAATGCATAAAGGCTGTCACATAATGTGTGTTTACTACATATAATGTGTAATTTGAAATGAATTTTTATATGTGGAAACCACCCAATTGTTCAATACTGAGATACACTTTAAGTAGTGTAGCGAACTCAATGTGCACTTAAAATACATTGTCTTTTAAAATAGCAAAATAAAAATATTGTTTTACAAAGAGGGTTGTCTAGAATATTTCATCGTAAATGGAACATTTTCCGAAAGATGCACTCGGAGAAGAGATTAATACTGTTATAGAGCCAGAGGTATCACGCTGTTAGCTAGTTGAACTCCTATGGCTTTATAGAACAACTAACTAAAAATATAAAGCTTCATATTATGGATGATCACAGGGGAGGTACATAAAAAGAGAAAATCTCAATTTTAATGTTACTGCTAAGTACAGATATAAGAAGTTAGAAAATCCATTCGCTTAGTTTTCAATGGATTATATACAGTACAGTACATATTGGCGCTTTATCTGTCCCAGTTTGAAAAAATTAGCGTAAACAGACCCTGATATATCGTTTGAATTTTTACATGTTTTGCTCATGATTTATTTACTGTAACACACTGAGGTTTCCATAACACCAGAACACCATAGCACACTACACTCGACTCTCGTTTCACCAAACTAGTTGGCATCATCGATGAAATATGATTATAACTAATCACTTATTCAGACTATTTGAAATAGGCCCTTTGTATAGTCGGGGGACAGCTTGGGTTGTATATAGCAGAGGTTTAACATAGTAATGAAGAAGGCTATTTAATTTGTTCTTAAAATATTTAGTGATAGTTTGAGAGTGACCAACCAATTGTTAACTTCTTGCATACATTTCTGAACCTATTTTTTTAATCAGTTGCCATTAAATATCATGACCATATCTTCTGCATAAGATACGATTTTTTCATTTATCCTGAAGTCGGATGGAACCCTTGATGTGAAGTTAACACTAACGTAGTTTTCCACAAAACACCGTATAGTGCAGTATTTATGTTTATGCTAGTAAGGTCATTTATGTAAGTGCTAAAAAGAACCAGTCCGAGGATGGTACCTTGTGGAACTCCAATTTTAATAATCTATGGATCATCTAATGTACCATTTATTTTTACGTATTGAAGTCTTTTAGTCAGGTAGTTTTTAAAGACATAAACATTGGACCACTTACTCCATAATTTCGTAACAAATCTT
Organism: Rhamnusium bicolor; assembly: GCA_029963845.1. NCBI lineage: Eukaryota > Metazoa > Arthropoda > Insecta > Coleoptera > Cerambycidae > Rhamnusium > Rhamnusium bicolor. The sequence goes on from JANEYF010003660.1 coordinate 134,894, forward strand.
GGTGATTGATATCAATGTAGTGATGCAGATGATTTGCTAGATCCGTTCCAAATATATAATGACTCCGATTAGAGGACGAAGAACTATAACAAGAACATTATAAATTTTAGGTTTTTGTTTAGTACAATTTTTTAACTGTATATAAGGTACAATCTCGTTTAAACGTTTATTTCGGATAATTAAAAATTAAATTGCAGATTGCCGATTTACCATTCATAACAGTCATTAGTTCGCCAAAATTCAACCATGTAAATTATTTGAAGGCGACAAAACGTGCCAAGAATACGTAAATGGTAAAAAAGAAATAAACCGAAAATAAGATAGTTTTAATAAACTGGGATGTGGTTAGAGCAAAGTTTGGCAAACTTCTACGTTGACATAAAATAATATCGCGGGAATAATTTGCGCGTAGCTGTGATTCTGGTCGGGATAAATCTGTATGTAAATTAAGCCAAAGTTTGAAATGGTTTCTGATAGGGGAATCATATTTATATCTTAATAGGGTGTACTCAATTGAGATCATATTGTAATAAAATTTAATAAAATTTTGGTCGTATTGGTAAAATGGGAAACTGTTTTCGTTTGTTGAGAGGGTACAAATATGAAAACCTATAACATTTACCTTTGATATTCTAAAAATATTTTGTAGGTATTGGTTTAATTACTAGAAATTAATTAATACCGTCTTTCAGAACAATAATGATTAGTATTGTTTCATTCGTTGTTCATTAAAAATATATGTTATCTTTTTTTTTGTAAATAATATTAATTACTGAAAGCAGTAAATACAAAGAACGGCTTCATGTTCAATTTTATAATGATGTTCACACAAGTCAGATATACAGAGTATTTGAATGGATATAAAATACTATAAAAGAAAAATATAAAAACTCTTACATATTCTCGGGACCAAAATAAAATGTTGAAAACCAACTTACCTCTGTTCAAATGTGTTTTCATTAAGTCGCTATCGGGTAACGAAGTTCTCAAGAAAATTGTTATTTCTGTAAATAATTAAAAAAATGTTCTCAGTATGTCACAGCAGTAGGGGAGTTGGGTACCCCATATTTTATATACACGTCGAGTATTACCTCAGATCAAGGACTATAAACGAAGAGGATAGCCGAGTTCGCCTGATTTCTTAGCCGTAGCGATCGCAGACCGTCACGTTACCATCAGTGCATTTTCAGACGCATCTCATTTAAAATGTACGGCAATACATCGTTTTTTTTTAAATTACGCTGTTTAACTCTTTTTGTTTATTTTTAAACTAAAAAAGTGTTTTAGATTTTTCAAATGAGCATTATATGAGCAATATAAATAGAGTAATAAATTAATAGAATTTAGTTTTAGTCAGATGATTATTATGGACGTCTTATTTATTAAATGAAACATATTTAAGAAATTATTTGATCTGTTAGTTTATAAAAATAAATCCAAATGTATATTTTTTAATATACAGGATGTCCCATAATTAAGTACCTTCTTTCAAGGGGTGATAGAACTAGAATTTCACCCTGTTTAGCATATATATATATATATATATATATATATATATATATATATATATATATATATATATATATATATATATATATATATATATATATATATATATATATATATATATATATATATATATATATATATATATATATATATATATATATATATATTACTAAACAGGGTGAAATTCTAGTTGATATTGGCTTTCCATCTATCATAATTTGAAGGTGTAATTCAATGCAGGTCGGGGTATTTGCCCGCTGAGTAGTTGTTTCCTTCAAATCATATTTAATAACATTAGTTTAGTCCACCTGGGCTAGGGGTCGCCGCTCTCGGTACTTGCTGTGATGCAAGTCGCTATCCGCCACAGAGACATCTAGGATGTCGGTCGGATAGTAGCATTCAGACCATATGAGAAGTTTCATACCTCTCACCACTATTCACTTCACCTTAGTTAGTATATAACTAGCAGGTTGGCCACTATCATTTGTCTGTTCCATAACCTATGGCATACTGAAGAGAACAAATAAGTTCGAAATCGATCTATGTCTGGTTAGGAATTGACAAATGATATTGGCTTTTCATCTATCATGATTTGAAGGTGTAATTCAATGCAGGTCGGGGTATTTGCCCGCTGAGTAGTTGTTTCCTTCAAATCATATTTAATAAATATATATATATATATATATATATATATATATATATATATATATATATATATATATATATATATATATATATATAGTAATAAACAATATGAGTTAACGGGTACGCCCGCATAAAGAAAACAAATTGCACGG
>JANEYF010003662.1:0-27500 GCA_029963845.1 Rhamnusium bicolor
CCTAACCAAGTACAAACAAACCTAGAAGATCGTAAAACTAAAATGCGTGATATATAAAGTGTGAGCTTGGCTATAACTTTTGTAAAACAAATATTGCTGTACGAATTTGAAATGTGGACTTAGTAGGTTGTGTCCAAGAAGTTTTCAAATTTTGCTATTTAATCACATTTAATAATAATAATAATGATAAACGTGTAATTAAGAAAAGAATTTAGTAGGTTGTTTGTATGCATATTGGCTTCACCTGTATTTTTTGTTTTAAAAGTATTGAGAAACATAGAGTCTTCAGCATAAGCTTGAGAATGTGATTACTTTCAGAAATAAGTTTCTTATAAATTAAAAAAAAAGTATTAAGCCCAGAATAAATCCTTGGGGGACAACAGATATCACAGCAACAGTGACAATTTCAAATCTATTACTTAATGCTGAAGGAAAATTACAGTAATTTCGGAAAACATATAGTTATTTAATTTAATACACAGTAGTTCATGATCTGTTTAGACATATCTTTAAATTGAGCTTTTGCACAAATATCTTCCTTCATTGAAATACTGGGTGTTAAAATAACTTTCTGTCACTGCGCAAATTACATATTCATAATTTATATCCCTCCTGATATAAGGGCAGATGTATATCAAAAAGTTATTAGACTTTCTTTCCGTTTTACATTGAAATCAAAATAATGATGGACGGTTTTAAACGACTTGACATTCCTAGTTATGCATCTTATTTAATATAGGACACTCAACCCGATCGCGACGGTAAAAAGTTCTAATCAGTTTCTTATGAATAGCTAAAACCTCAACAACAAACTTTTCTGTATAATCTCGGTAATAAACCTACTGATTCAAAATATGTATAATAAAAGCATCGTGGAGGAACCTAATGACAATAGGACTATTACTACACTGCTCAAGCTTTACATCTCATTAGACAATATTTATTATTCTAACAACAGAAATAACTTCTCAATAAATGCATATAATAGTTATAACTTTCGAAGGCAAATTTTCAGATGCTTCATGATTTACGTTTAAATGGTCTTCAGTTAACTCTTATTCTCAAATCTGTTCTGCTTGAAGGCATTTTATTACAGACTTTATGAAATATTTGATATATGTGTATTAAAATTTAAATAGTCACAGAAAAGAACAGTTCCGTCATGGTAGCAATACCAAGATTTAAAAAAAATATATGAAGCTTAAGGCGATGTATTGGTGCAAAAAGATGATTATTTCACTCATAATCAATGTAAGAGTACAATTAGATGGATATGCATATTGGCTACGAAAATTACGTAATGCAATTTGAAGACGATATTACAAAGGAGTCGGGGCAAATTTTAGTCATTTATTAACAATAAAAAGATGTCTACAAAGATCTCCACCCAAATGTCTTATCATAAACAACACCTTAGTGATATTATTGATACCCTCGATGAGATTTCAAGTAATTCTTTTCTACAATCCTCAGATAATTTTGAATCTATATCTAATCAGACAAATAATCTACAGTTAATGCCATTAGTTTCTCTGAAAACGATATATTTAATGCTTTGAATAAACTTAAATCAAAGATGACTAGTTCTGATAGTTTTCTAGGTTCTTGATTAAAGATGGTGCTCATATTATTACCAATATGCTCACGGTATTATTTAACATATGTGTTAAAATTTGTTGTTGTCTCCCTTATATCCCGAAATATTCAAAAGTACGCGCAGTTTTTAAAAATTGCGATAAATATGACATTACTAACTTTAAGCCTATATCTAGTATATCTTGACGCTAATTGACAAACCTAAGGAAGTTGACGCATATACAGGGTGTAACGCTAAATATTATACAAGTCTGTAAGTCGTTTATTTTTTGGCTGGTTTAAAAAAAATTCAGAATGTAGGGTAACAAAAACTGTATCTACGTGTGTACTGCTTTTTTTATTAGTGCAATACATGGTCAACTGGGATGCGTTTTTTTAAACCTAAAAACTGCCAATTGCTATTAGCGATTTTTTTTTTCAAAATTTGTTTTTACGTATTCTTATTCAGCATATCTTAAAACGTCTTATCACCAAGTTTCATCAAAATCGGATCATCTTCGAGCGCGCACTCCATGATGATTTTATCCACATTTTAGTTTATAATCCATATTGTACTATTAATAATAAAATTATAAAACAATTTATTTGAGTTTTCACTGCACAAAATACAATTTTTTTTAAATCGGGTCAAAACCATACAGTTATAGGCATGTAACATAGTGTGCTCACCTAATGATGATCCAAATTTGATGAAACTTGGTGACAAGACGTTATAAGGGATGCTGAATAAAAATATGTAGGTAATCAACTTTTGAAAAAAAAAATCGCTAACAGCAATTAGCAGTTTTGACTATAAAAAAGCATCCCAGTTGGCTGTGTATTGCACTAATAAAAAAGCAGTATCACACGTAGATAGAGTATTTGTTACCCTACATTTAAAAAAATTTAATGGCCAGTAAATAAATGAGTTACAGGCTTGTATCACATTATTTAAGCACGACACCGTGTATACAAACTGCTCAAAGGCTTTCAACACTATATACTGTAACTTCGGGTGTTCCTCAAAGGTCCATCTTAGACCCCTGATGTTTAACATATTTATTAATGATATTTTAAACGTTACGGATTTTTAGTGTTGGGCTTATTATGCTCGTGATCTTAAAATTTTCAAAATAATTTCTTCTTTAGGTGATTGCACCTCGTATTTAATTCGCGATTGAAAAGCCAAGAGTAAGTGTTTAATCTGTCTCAGTTTAATCACAGAAAGGGTGGTTATTATTGAACTGATTTATTTTTAATTGCCTGTTCTCTATATTCTCGTTTTATTTTTAAGCTATGGAAAAAGTCATAAATTAGGATTGCATATTTTTTACTTATGATATTGTAAACGTTACAAACCTTTGTAGTTTGCTCTATGTTGACGTTCTTAAAATCTTTAAAATAAATTCTTAAATAACTGCGCCTTTCTACAAAATAGTGTCTCAAATACATTTCCAGATAAATTTTTTGTAGTCTTTTATTTTCTGTTAATTAATTTGCATATAGTAGCGCAAAAAGATTTCTAACCTCCAACAGTCACGATCTGCTACTGATTCAAGTAGGGTATTTACACTGATTAATAACTATTTTTCCCGGTTTTTTATATTCCGCAAAACGAGCATAAAATAAATTTTCAAAAACAAACTGCAATCCTCTGTTTCTTCTGCATTTTACAACAAACGGATACACTCCCCACAACTTTATCTGAACACCCTGTACAAAAAATTTAAAAATGATCACCTAAATGATATTTTTCTTCTGTCTGTTGTCGATGTCTGCGTCGTCTCGACACACGTTCCAGTGTAATCGTGCTATTCTGACCTCCGTTCGTCCATATCTAATCAAGTGACCCTTGACAAGCCACACGTATTCTCTGGATTGCCATAATTCACCAAGTTAGCCATGTCACTCGAACGTGACAATGAGAATCACGTGTGATTATCCGCGTTACCCTTTCCTCTCTAATCCATGCCGCAAATTATCTCAGATGTAACCATCAGATTGCAATTCCGCCTCGTTCTTTCCTAGAATATGACTTTTTTACCATTTTAAGTGTTACTTATTTCGCAATTTTACAGGCCGCGTTAACTGAAGATTGTGTGTTAATAACGGTAATAAGAAACAAACCAATAGACTTTTTGAAGGGGAATTGTCAGTCAGTGTTTGTAATTGTGTATTTCGCTCTGAGGCAATTTATGGATTATATTTTATGTTCTAAGGAAGCGTAATATTGTTTTCGATATAAAAAATTTATCATTTATGTGATATCGTTTGGAAGAACATAATACATAATAATGTATATTTTATTATATATTATTATTCTTCCAAAATGATTACATGTAATGTTGATATTTTTATATCAATTTAAGTTGTACAGGGTGATCTTCTCTAGTTGTTCACTCGTTTCCAGCAAGAAGATCTTTTCCAAATTTACCAACATACACCGTAATCTAATCATAAAAGAATGGCAAAAATAAACTTAAATATTTATTTTATTTCAAACAATATCGAGCGAACTTTATCATGAAATGAAAGCTTACAGAACAATGTTCAATACGCTTACATTTAATATTTTTCTACATTACTAATAATTGAATTCGACACCTAAATTCCTCAAAGGTATATTGCAACATATCTGGGATAACTAACTGAGGCAACTACAACTTGAATTTTTTGTTTAAGATGTTCTAGATTTTGTGGTTTTGTTCGATATATAGTTATTAGATATCCGCACAAAAAAACCTAGTGGGGTTATATCTGGTGAATTTGGTGGCCTGCGCGAAGTCCTCCCTATCTATCCATTAGGGTATGCCTTTAGTGGAGAAATGATTTTCTAGATTTTGAGTTTTTTTTTTGAAATATAAAGCTTATGATAAAAATCTAGTTTAAACGCGATTTTTGCTGTCTATATATCACTAATAGGTTCAATTAACATTTTTAAGATTACTAAGATATTATTACTTACAAAACATACAAAGTTAACTTCTGCAAAAATAATCACTAGCTGATGTTTCAGCGAATACAAAAATTACATTACGGTCTTATTGGCGCAGGATCTATCGGTTTTTCAACAACAGTTGCAGAACATATTTCCTTAATTTTAGATTACGGTTATATCTTTATAGGCCACAGAATACCTTCTTCTGGTCCTGCAAAAGGTACTTTTCAAAGTATTTTTAAGTTTCTGGAAAAACACAATTATGACTGGAAGGATCTAGTGTAATGGATTTAAACCCGCGTTAACTCCCTTCTCTGTTCTTATATATTCTCCTGGGTCCGGAATCTCACGCAGGTTGCTATAGTTGCCCGCGTGTGCGATGCTAGTCGACACGCTCGCAAAATAAATGCCCGGTGGAAAATGCAAAAATTGCAGAAGAATGCAAACCGTGGACACCTGTCTCTGACTAATTGGTTTTCATCAGCATGGTGTAGCTGAGTTAAATTGGTGGACAAAATTCAAAAAAGACACTAAAGAAAACCACTAACATGGAGCCAGTCTCACCTTTGTGGCTTCCACTTGGATGGCTTTGTATGAAAACGTCGAACAAGCATCGCACACGCGGGCAACTATAGCAACCTGCATGGGATTCCGCACCCAGGTGAATGTATAAGAACAGAGAAGGAGGTTAACGTGGGTTTAAATACATGTTTAAATACATGTCAGTGGTTTTCCGTTATTGTCTTTTTTTGAGTTTTGTCTACCAATTTAACTTAGTTACACCGTGCTGATGAAGACTAATTAGTCAGAAACACGTGTCCACGGTTTGCATTTTTCTGCCATTTGCAATTTTCCACCTTGCATTTTCTATGCGGGCGTGTACTTATTAATTCATAGTGTTTTTTACTGTAATGTATTTGAACCCGCGTTAACTTCCTCTCTCTTCTTATATATTTTCGTGGGTCCAGAATCCCACGCAGGTTGCTATAGTTGCTCGCGTGTGCGATGCTTGGTCGACACTCTCATACAGAGCCATTCAAGTGGAAGCCACAAATGTGCGACTAGCTCCCTGTCAGTGGTTTTCTTTTAGTGTCTTTTTGAGTTTTGTCCACCAATTTAAGTCAGCTACACCGTGCTGATGAAGACCAATTAGTCAGAAACACGTGTCCACGGTTTGCATTCTTCTGCCATTTACAATTTTTGCATTATCCACCTTGCATTTTTTATGCGGGCGTGTACCCATTAATTCATATTCATAATTCATATATATGTATATATATATATATATATATATATATATATATATATATATATATATATATATATATATAAATTATAAATTAACTTCGGGGATGCAGTCAACGGATTCAAAAAAGAGACTCTTTTTCAAATTCAAGCTTTCGAAACTTTATTGTTTCTTCCTCAGGAATTCTACAAAAATTGATATTATAATAATTTGTTAAAAATGCTTAAAGTACTTACTAATTTGAGGTTAAAAAAATTAAATTGACATGTCTTAAGGACTGAAAACACATTTATATTGCAAAAATAAATCACATTTGTGAACTACATTTTACTAGGATGTTAAAATCAAAAACGCTTGATTAAAAATTTGTATCAACCACTACGAAAACTGAACAAATAGCAGTCAACTACATTTTTTTGTTGGTTAGTGAAAAAACATCGGAATGTTTACAAAAAACCACATATCCAAGTCTGAACCAGAGTGAGAGGGCTGTCACATGTCCTCTCTCTCTGTTTCAGTCCTGGCAAATATGGATGCCAACACACCAAATCAAAAAACCACTAATTCACAAAAGTACTATACAGGTGTTATTTGTGTTATTGCTATATGTCTGTGAATGCAATAAATAAGTATATAATATACTGAAACCTTCAATATCATTTCTAGCGTTCATAGCGTTTGGTTCGTTAAAGATGTGACACATTTCTAGAAAAGTCCTTTTATGAAGGTTCTTTTCGAAGTTTAAAATCTTAACATCATCGTAGTTAAGATTATGGTTTAATGTTAAAACATGTTTAGCTAACATCGATGAATCTTTGTTGAGTCTAACGTCACTTCTGTGTGATGTAATCCTATCTTTAACTTTTCTGCTAGTTTGACCGATATACTTTTTTTCGCAGTCATTACAAGAGAGCAATACACCACATTGGAGTAATTCATTAAGTTGTCCTTGTCTAGGACAAAGTTATGTGTCATTCTCTACGCATATCTGTTGCGCAATACATAAATTTTAATTCAGTCCAGTAGACCTGATAGGTATATTTTAAGAAACAAGGATATTAAATAGGTATATATGCGAGAGTCATAGATCTGATTATTTCTGATTAATTAATAATACATATACTGTGTCATTTTAGTGTTGTCATAATATAGAAAATAACCACCAGTTCAAAAAAGATATTTGCCTATTTTAGTCGTATATACCTATTTATATTGGGTCTTTATCCCGCAGTGAGGTTTATTGTTACTTCTTTTGATTAATACCTTTCTTGAACATACACTCACCATAATTGGTAATCTATATATATTTGAATAATCCACCACTCTCCGTGAAATAAATACTATTCAACCTCTATATCTCACCTGGTTAAAGTATTAAGAGTTTTGGACTTTTTCCTTTAGTCAGGTTGCTGAAGATATACGGGTAGATAGATGGAGGCCCTCCTACATTGTCGAAATATAGATTTGTACATACTGGGACATAACTTCAGAACATTATATGCCTAAAATTGGTTATGATTGTTCTGAAGATATATAAATTATACTGCTAGGTCCTACATTGGCGAAATATAGATTATTACGTACTGGGAAAAAATTTCAGAAGAGGAAATGCCCAATATTGGTCATAAATGTCATATATTGGGCCGTCATTCGTATATTGGGACTATATGATTTGAGGATTGTTCGAATATTTTGTGCTGCTGGGGAGCGTATCGTATTTAAAATACTGTTTTTATTTTGTACAATGTTATAATTTTGTCCTAAGTAAAAGCAAAATCACCTTCTAAACTTTTAAAAAAGTAAGATTAGTAAAATATTTTCTAGTTTGTGCAATGACAGAAAGTGTGTGAAAATTCACTTGTTTTTTTAAACGGCTTGTTTCCAGCGAAAAAAGGAACTACATATTCGTGTTCCGCGTACCTCATTATGGGGCATAGAAAAAATTTCAGGAAAATTTAAGCATCTTATCAAATTTCTCTCTACACATATCTTAGACATTTTTGTATTATCTATCTCAGTTTAATCAGAAAAGGGGTTTTTAATATTGAACTGATTGTTTTTAATTGCCTCATTCTATAATCTCGCCTCGCTTTATTTTTAAATTATGCAAAAATTACAAAAATTAGGATTGTTTCTTCTTATTAAACGCGGATATGTCAAAATCTCATTGAGATAAATATACAACTAAATTTGATACAAATTTTCTATTTGTATTTGAAATCATTTATTTGTTTTGTAAAGAAATATGCAGCCCAGTTATGGAAAATAAGGTAGACAAATTCCAAATATTTAACTTAAATTAATTATAAGGTTATGGAAAATAAGGTAGACAAATTCCAAATATTTAACTTAAATTAATTATAAGGGTAGTAAACGTCAATTTGTTAATCATAGAGTGTACCCAACGAAACAAAAAATACATAATTTACGTTTTATTGCCACATATGCTGCATGGTGGTAATTACAACTAGTAGTGACAAATTTACTACAGATTTTATATGAAGTTAATTGAAAAGTGAATTTTGAAGATATAAAGTTTGGTAATAAAATCTGAATGGTTTTATTACTTTCAGAATTTATATTTATGCTGTTTAAATAAATTTTCAACACACCGTTCCTGTCATTAAGAAGCTGTGGTGGAACTTTTAAGACAGATAATTAAAAACGTTTTAAATGATCAACGAGTACAAATCAATTTTGATAAGATTTCTTGTACCTACATCCATATGGGATGAAATCCATGGGATGAAATTAAAACAAAGGTATCCAAAAATATTAAAATAATAAAAAATTGGTTTGACCAGCATCTACTTACCATGAACTTAATAAAAACACAATACTTGCCTTTTTTGCTCATATAAAAACAACCTCCCACTATACACCAAGATAAAAATAGAAAATACAAATACTGAAATAGAACAGGCAAAACAAGTAAAGTATCTGGGCATTATCCTAGATTCGCATATGAAATGGAATTATCAAATTGAATACTTCCGCAAAAAAATTAGATGCCTTTATTACACTTTCAAGCAGACTAGTACAATCCTTGATGAAAAACAACAATTAATTATATACTACGGTCTTGTAGAATCAATAATTAAATAGGGCATAATTGGGTGGGGGGGAGTAAATAAAACAACTTTAAGTCCGTTGCTAAAATGCCACAAGCGAGTTTTAAAAATAATGTTTAAAAAACCCATGTTATTTCCGAGCAAAGAACTCTTCAAGAAATATAAAATCCTAAACATACGCCAACTGTATTGCCAAAGTTTATTGAAATATCAGATAAAGTATACGCCTCCAAAAACTGGAAAATCACATGACTATGAAACTAGAAATAAAGTATCAATAGATATTCCCAGGGCCCACAAAACAATCGGAATGAAATCTCACATATACCTAGCACCCAGATTGTATAAAATAACACCAGAACGACTCCTACATGAAAAGAATACTAAAGCCTTAAAAACTCGTATGAAGATTTGGATATTAAACTTACCCGATAACTACTTAGAACACTTTATTGATACGGGCCAATTGACAACAGCTTAAAAAAAATATATCAACAAAATTAATATACATGTATACTTTCAGTTATTTGTAGATCTGCTTAAAAAAAAATGTATATTATTGTGCCATTGCCTGTTTCAATAACCCTACAGAAACATATACATGTGTATATATGTATGGGCATGTACGTATGTATACATATAAATAAAAAAAAACAAATAAATAAAATTAATCTGTACATCTCTTCTAAACTTAAAAAACTATGTATGTATATGTGTATATAGGCGTGCACATACAATAAAACTAATCAAAGTAGATAAAAAAAAGAATTTATATACAAATAAAGATAAAACAACACTCACATTCAAGTCTAACAACTTAAAGTGGGGCTTACTCTAATATTTATTTGTACTAACACACACACTGTAATTTTAGGTTATTGTATTTGATTGTATTTCTCTTGGTAAAATAAATATTATTAATATTATTATTATTATTATTATTATTATATTGTTTAATAAATAAATTATAGCTTATGTTATCTTCAGCAACGTAATACTTCTTGATATGTAACTAAATAATAGAATAGTGTTATACACACTGTTATATAAATAAAAATTTATATATATAATTTACAATTACAATACGGAAAAATTTCGTTAAAAGTTAATTTCTCAAGCTCTTGCTAAACATTCTCCGCAATTCACAAATAAGTTTGACGTTCTACAACACATTGTACTTTAATACGATCAGTCTCAAATGTAAGTTTTAAAATATAGGAACTATAACTTTCTCAGCAAATGATAGAGGCTTGGTAACTGCACTAAAGACACAGTATTCACCTGGATTCTAAATTAATCTATATACAAAATAGGTTTAACTAATAAATTAAAATAAAACTTCTGTACAAAAAAGATAAAAATGAATAAACGCTATGCATAAATCTACTCAAATGCAAAGAAACAAAGTTAAAACTAGTTTTAGAGATAAAAAGGATCGGTGTATATACACAGGAATTTAGCAAGAAACAAACAGTACTCACCACATAGGATAATCTTTTTTATATAGGCCAGTTGAGTTAAATCAACTTAATTTGTTGTCTGCTGTCTCAGGTAAATTCTATACCACTAATTTCCAAAACATTAGTAAATCAAATTTATGTAAGCGGTCCTATCCAGGTAAGGTACTATTATTTCCTAAAGATTTTAAACCTACTCAAGAAATTTTTTCACAATCTATTGGTGATGTCGATAAGCGTATAAGCAACGAACCTTACTATAAATAGAAGTTTACGATTCATTTCTCGACTTGTTATTAGTAAACAAGCGCTTGGTCTTGTATCAAATATACCCTAGCATGTCATAACAGCTACGATATTCACTTTAAATAATTATTTTATCATTAGATGCTGTTTTCGTTTAGATAATACAACTAAAGGATACATTGTTACATGTATACAAATACTCTTAATCATATATATCTAGTATAAAAAATATAACAAATATTTTTTTCACAAATAAAAAAATTTGTTAAGAATGAAACCATATCACTATATTAATTAAGTGTAATATGACTCAAATTGGTATTATATTATTCTGCGAACAAACTTAAAACATGATTTTTGTTTCTGTCCGTACGAATAACAAAACGTCCAAGAATACTTCGTTGAGTTGTACTAATTAAATATTTGGAACTGTTCTCAAATAATTTTGTCCTGTTTTTACAGTCATGTTTCACTATTTTTTACATTCGTATACCTAATAAAAGGAAGTAATAGTAATCGTGATTTTTTTCGACCTCGTGATTTTGATTGATTTATACGTTTTGAACCCTCCTGAATCCATTATGACTATTTTCCGAATGATGTCTGTCGGTGCGTGTGTGTGTATGTGTGTATCCGCGATAACTCAAAAAATACGAATGGGAGACTTCCCAACATTTTAGGTGACGCATTAAATTTGGTGAATGTGGTACCACAAAAAGAGGCACAATGAATGAAAGAAGAAAAAAGGTACAATGTCGGGAAAAAATTAAAAAATGTTATTGCGTTTCTGGACGAATCTCGAAGAATTATGATGAAAAACATAACTTTATGGAAAAAATCTGTCTGCATGTCTGTAGTATCGCGATAGCAACCACAGTTTTTGAAATGAAGCTCTCAAACTTGGTACACATATTCTAAAGGCCAAAGACAATGATAAATTCGATGATGAGCAAAATTGGCCAGCTGAAAGGAGATCCACGGTACGCAAACTTTTTTTGTATAACCTTTACAAAAAACTATTCTTGATGAAAGATTATAAATCATGTCTACTATATCAAGCCAATAAAATATATTTTCCATTTACTTAAGTAAAGGTGATGTAAACTTAAATTTTTTATTAATTTGACCTCATAAAATAGGGTTAGGATAAATTTAACAGTTTGAAATTTGAAATATCTAATTTAGTTACAGAAATGTCAATGTCAATACGAAGAAATTATTAAAATATATGGCATGAATTATTATTGATAGTATCGAATGACGCTGATAAGTATTTAAAAATTTTAGTGAAACATTTCAAGGTACGCAATTAAAATTTAATTGGGGTAAGTGAAGAATTAAATAGAATGATTTTTTTACTTAAGGATGATATATACTGGTATAAGAAAGTTATGTGCTGGCCACATCAGATATTTTCTACTGACATGTAAGCGACTTTTTTAGTTATGTTCAAAATTCATAAAACTATTTTTTTAAAAACTAAGAACATTTAATAATTAAGAATTAGGCTCAGGATTGAAGTATTAATTTTGACGTTTCCTTTTCTATATGCTACTCTTAAAATTTCTATCAAATAAAAACATGCCTATTGAAACTAGAATCCTACTACAAACAGTATATTGTATATTACAATTTAGAGGATAATCAATGTTTACAATTCGGCATATAATTATAAAATTTGTACTGCCCATCTTCTTGCAAATGAAATCATTCTTAATCAGAATGCAAACTCAAAATTTGTTTTGGTTTGAAGTATACCCATGTATACGGCCTCTACAAATGACTTTTTTTAAATCAACTTGAAAATAGCCATGTTTTGTAGCATTGCTTGCTACTAGTTACTTAAAAAATTTTATATTTTTTCAACTAAATTATAAACAGCGAACTTTGAAAATGTTAGATGGCTTAGTCGTACTATCGTAAACTACGGTAATGTCATTACTGTCAAGACAATGAATTTTCTAAACATGATAATTAATTTTTTGTGCATTAGAATATTCATTTTTCTGTTTACTAATATAAAAAAACTGCCATCTTGTTAAAACTAGCTTATACTATATGACAGAAAACATGTCTCGACATTACTTTAGTTTTCAATAGTATTTGTTTCAATTGGCAGTTTTGATTTAGTTGAAACATATAGCCAATGCTGAATTAAGTAACTGGCAGAAACCAATTCTACAAAAAATATGTCAATTCTCTCTAATGATAATATCAATATTATCCATTCCACAGAAAAATTTAAAATTTGGAAAGACATAGATGATAAAATATTCTACATCATAGTGTTCGGCATACCATCCTGATGTCAAATTAAAATGGATATGTTAAGTTTACTTTATAAATAAAATATATACATTTTTACGTTCTCTGCAAAATTTAACGAAATGATAACAGTGCTCGAGAATAGATCAAAGTTAACTCCCACAATTTTGTATTATCACGTAACAATATGAAAACAATTGATATTTCGAATGGATCACTTGTCAAAAATGAAGCGAACATAAAAGAAAGAGCGCAAGCTCTTGTCAACGGTTTAAAGACTTTTAAATAAAAAGGTTTCAGAAAGTGACGTGGCTTCACAAAAGAATTCAATTAGTTAGTGTTCCTTAATTCTTTCTAAGGTGAGATATGTTACTCGATTTTTCATTGTCTTAATATAAGAACTGCTTTTGAAAAGTTAACATCAGAGTCGACTCGTTATATTTAAATATTTTCCATACGGGATCTATGCACACAGAACTGTCACAATTTTTTCGGAAAATATTAGAAATCGCCATTTTAATCAAAGTAAAAAGTATCTAATGCAGTAAATTATGTCAAAACGTAGTAAAAAATTACTGCTGATTTTAGATTTCTAAATAAAGGATAAAGTAAATAAAACAAATAAACGTAGGTTTTGACGTCGAATCCAAATCTGCCAAGAAAAATAATTATCTATCACGTCATCCCAGCAAACAATTTGGTTTAATTTGACGTTGAGGCTACCTAAATTATTTATAATAAATTTAGTTGTAAAATTAGAATTAACCATATTTAAGTAAAATTTACGTTGACTTGACGTGAAATCGACATAAGTAGAGAATAAGGCGAAGTCGAAATTTAGTTAAATTGACTAAAATAGGTAAAATTACAATTAAATCCTCTTTGTAGTTTCACAGTATGTTTGGTTACTAATACGTATTTAGGTACATTTGACTTCATTTCAACGTCAATTTGACATCAAGTTGACTAGTTTTAGGTAAAATCTACGAATTTAAGTGCAAATGACAAATGATTCCTAGTAAAAAAAAGCATTTTATTCTTAATTGGTATTTTTCTTTATAAATAGTTGCAACATTATTGACAATCCTCTACAAAATTGAAAAGACACTTAATTCGTAGTAAGATAGAAAATAAATGAATGTCGGTGATAAAAATACATCCAGTTTAATTGCGTAATATCAGAAGTTCCCGGTTGTTGAAATTAATGCGCCGAAAATTTGTCTGTGTATATTAGTACCTGTACTTCGAAAATTATTCATGTGTCTCCAAAATATTCATTAATATGAAAATTCCTCTTACCAAGTAAAAAAATTATAATTATAGTTTGAGCCAAAAGTACTTGTTAAAAATGACTAAGCAAGTGTATTATGTATTTTTTTAACCTTTTCATCAGTTTGTTTCCATTCAAACTCAGTTTAAAAATTTCAATTTCAAATTGTACTACAACTGTGCCTACGCTAATTTGACCTTATGGTCAACTACCTTTGAGAATGTAACTACAAAGGTAATTGACTGAATGGTTGAAGACAGATAGATAAGCTAGGTAGAACTTATCGATGTTGTAGACCTAATATTACTTTAAAAGAGCGTAATAAATGCAACCAATTAGGTTGCTATATAGGTATAAATTACGTAGAATTTCCAACAAAATCTACCTAGTTAGAATATTTTACCATTATGACGATTTCCAGTCACTAAAAAAGTAAAGATTACTTAAATATACTACCTATTTCGACTTTAAGAGAAATTTACCTTTAAGGTAATTTGTGGTAGATATTTTTGGTTGTTTTTCCCTTGCTGCTTTTAAGCAAAATTGTGTATGAGGTAGATTTATTGATATTATTTACGTAAATTTAAATATAAAGTAAAACCAATAGGTAAATTTCTATGGGAAGTGTATTTTTTCAGTCAATTTTACGTCATAACTACCTCAATAAGTAAATTCGTATTTTACCAAGTCGAATTGTAGCCAAGTTTATGAAAAATATTTGATGGGATTATTCTGAATAAAATGAAAAATAATGAAAGAAAATTTGCCAGAGTCAAAGAAATGTGTATTCTGTGGATTTCTCGGGTACCTGACTCTAAATATTTTGTCTAAATTCAAAGTGGCAGATCAAATATAGCGGATCAAATATGGCGGAGAATTAAATACAAATTTATAAAAATGCATATACAGTGATTTTCTGATAGCTGAGTACAAAATATGCTATCGAAATTTAAAATGGATGCAACATGGCGCAAAAAAGTAAAAATTTCTTCATCGTATTAGAGAAATTGGTGTTCGCCATACTGGATCTGCCATTTTGAATTTTGGCGCCATTTATAGAACCATCTACCCGAGAAATCTACAGAATCCAAATTTGATTGATACTCCATTCTTTTTTATTTACCGAGATCTACCACGTTATTTCGTAAGATAAAAATTATCAGCGTTTTTTTCACACATATGACCTTATTTTCCTTAAAAACTTGCCGGATAGGCAATTTCTGTTAACGGATTTGAATTTAGCATAAAAGAAACTATTTGATATATAAATCAGAGCACTGACTAATACGTTCTTGATTTTTTAATAAATCTTCTTACCTAGAAAACAGCCGAAACAACCTTAAACCCCTCATATAACCCTACCACTGAAGAAAGGTGAGATATGCTATCCGATTCTTCATTGTCTTTCATGAATGTATCATTTTAGGCGGCAGAATTCCATTGTTACAAATGATCCGACCAATACTGTTTACAGGGTCGGTGAGAATCAAAGAAATATCCCAATCACTAATCACTATAACCCTATCTAAACGAGCAAATCGCTCTTTACTCATCCCAAAGAATTCGACTACTTTTTATCTAAATCGACTTATTACTGGAAAATTATTTTAATGGTAACATTAAGACGATAAAAAGAACTTAGTGTATCTTGTAACAGTCGATAAAAATTGCCCTGTTATGGTAATCAAATATTATACGAAAATATTAAGCGGAAAATATTTTCACTATTTTATTTTATTACATGGAAACAATTTAAACGACGACATTAGTCGATAAAGTAAATTAGAATATCATGTAGATCATGGTAAATGATCAAATTTATGGGACGAATTAACTATTACAAAACGTTCTAATAAGATTATGGGAGCGCTATTTACTTAAGTATTTTATAATATCACATTAGGACCATACAAATTGCTATTGGAAATGTTCGTAAGGACTCTACATTCCTTATGGTTTTTGAATAAATTAATTACTCGTTGCTTTTATAAAAGGATTTAAGTAATTTTAATTAAATGTTGCTTTAATGGTTCAGATGAATTAAATAAAGAATTAAATTAAACAGATACTTTTACTGTGTGGAACTGAATTTTTGCTACAACTAAAACTAGCAATAACAATACGGGCAATAAATAGTTTAATAAATGATTATCTCAGTTATCACATAAGAAATTATCCAGTATATTATGGCATACCCGAAGATGACAACGAAAATAGAATTGCTTTGGAAAAAAAATTAAGGATAATATCTGAAGCCACCTGGGGATAAATATTCAAGAATTAGATGTAAATGGAACCTTCAGACTGGGAGTTGGAAATAAAAATAATAATCATCCCATACACTGGTAAAATTTAATTATCGTAAAATCAAACAAGCTATTTTACAAACAGCTAAACAATTGTCTCAGTTTCCGACTATTTTCTTGATTTTGTGATGGAGGAAAGAAATAAAGTAAAACCATATTTAAATAAAGCAAGGGAAGAAGGCAAGCATGCCCAAATGCGCTTTAATATTGCGCTCTATATTGATAATAAATTGTTTATTCCAGAAGAGCATACACCACATATCAAGGAAGCTGATGGAGAAAAGGTAAACAATAGCACCGGCACTAAACCTAAAGTAATAAACCCAGCTAAATTAGAATCAGACGAGGAGGAGGTGACAGCTGTTGGAACGAACCGACCCCGAAGAAACATAAACTATATGCTACAAAAAACGAAATGGCTAAGTACTGCCTCTTTAGATATAACAATTCATCAAAATATATTTAGCTTAAAAAATAAAACTGATGAGAAATATTATTTTAGAATTTTTTTTTAATGAATATAATTATCATATAGATATAGGTACTGTGTTTCACTGAAAATACATTTTCAAAATCTCTTAGATTTTGAAAATGTATTTGTTTGTTTGAATAATTATGAATTAATGTCCTCTTTCTCTAGAAATGTGTTTAAAAATGAAGGTGTATCAATTTTTGTTGGGAAAATTCTTAATTTTGTGAAAGTCAAGAATTTAAATACTAAAGCTTTTGAGAAAGACTTCGAATATTCAGTAATTTCCAATAAAGATAGCAAAACAATAGCAATAGTTATTTATAGATCTCCCTCCCTGTGTCTTTTAACAGTCGATAAATCTTGTACCTGGAGATAAATCAAAATTTCTTAATTTGCTTTGGAACTTATTTTGTGAAATTCCCAATAATCATAACAATTATGATATAATTATTTGTGGTGATTTCAATATAGATTTATCAAGTGATCAAGTATCAAGTAAAATAAAAGATAACTCAAAATATCCTCACGTCATTTAATCTAAAGATAACAATAGAACAACCTACTAGAATAACACACAGAACAAAAACAATTATTGACAACTAATATTGATAGTTTTTTTTTGTGGGAATTTCGGTCAGGTATAACTAATTTAATTTTTTTTCTAACGTTTCGGTTTATTACACCATCATCAGAGAACTACAATTAATATAATATTTTAAAAACATGGTTATGATTATTGTACATTAAAATTTACTTACACTATTAATTATTAGGAATTTGTTTTAAAATTTTTGTTTGGTGGTCTATTTTAACGCAACTGAGATATTTTAACATATTTTGTGGGCTCTTAAAGTTTTGTTTATGTTACAGAGATAACGTTGGAATGTATATGGTTTACTGTAGGTGTTTTGCTTAAATAGTGAATATATAATAAGATATTTTATTTCAAGAATTATTTTGTATCGGTCAGATGTACAAATTGATTTCATGTTGTAATGTACCCCAATCATTTAATTAAGTTAAAATAGGTTTCGTTTAAATTTTCTATATCAGTGCGATTATTTATGGCGTCGCACTGCGGGTGAATTTTAACCCGCGGTTTCATTTACACTAACCTATACGTATTTGTCTTACAACTCGGAAAAATGTCTGCTTTAATTTCGTTGCACACCGGCGATATGTAATTTTTCCTCAATGTGGATTTCGCAGGCACAGTAACGTTATTATACTTTCCACTAACACAATTTTGCAGACTGTTTAAAATGAGGGTTTTCAAGTTTTGTCCGCGAAATGTGACACGCCGCCATCATTTTAACTAAACTCTAGCTCTGGGAAATCCTTTATCCTTCGTTCTGAAGCAACTCTTCTAAGAGGAAGTGAACTTAAAATTTTCAAAATATTTCACGACAATATGCGCCGATTTAAAAGTATACATACTCGCTGCGTTCACAGGTTGACTATTGGAATATTAGATTAAACTTATGTCGTACTTTGGACTGAACTTTAAAATAGATAGGGATAGAATAGCTACTTTAGCACGCTCTCGTCGCCAGAATTACCGTTATAAAACTTTAAATCGCTGTTAAAATTTTTCAATTTATGGAACACAAATGGAAGCAGATAATTAATTCATCTTAAATACCATAAGGATTTTATATATAAAATTACAGGCTATACTGATGAAAACGCACTTTTAACATCTGCTTTAAATTGACATTATTTTACACTTTAATGTAGAGATCTGAAGTTAGCGACGCCATTTATCTAGATATAATATTATATTATAATCACCTGATGAATTGTATAAATACTTACAAAATCTTACAATAAAACAGTTTTCCAATTTCAATAAATCTTCATTCACTCGGATTGACATAAATATTGAAATTTTATTTAAATGGCTTTCTTTGGTAATCTTTATTACCTTCTAAAATTGCTCCATTATGGTAATCAAATGTAGCACATAAATACAATAATCTTAATAAAACGAAAAATATTCTTTTTTCAATATATTTTATTGAGAATTAATTTACATGGCGCCATTAATACACAAAGCGGATTTGATTATAATGTAAATTTTTGGGCAGAAAAAATTTATGAGATTTTTTAAGTTACCACTATCTACCAAATATAATCTAAATACTCTGAAAATCAAATAAACATCACGGAAATTGCCATTTGTAAATTATGAGAGATTTTATTTATTATCATATTATGAAACCAATAAATTATTTTAAAAAATCAATTTAAAATAAATGATATATTCTCACTCTCATATTTCTTACTTATTGGTGTGATTCATGAAAATAAATTTATACGTTAGGGTCTATCGTAATGGACTTGCAATAATGATTATATGTGTTTCTTAGGCCATATCTGAAAAAAAATTAGAAGGTCAGAGACATGAATGGGAATATTGTATACATTTTTTAATTAAATTTTTTATGTTATATTGTGTTTAGAAACATTATTCCTTGACTCACTTTAACCGAATTTATTTATAAAATATTGTAGCCCCACAAAACACTATAATTATCAGTTGAATGGCAAAAGATCAAGAATATCAAATATGCTATATCCAAAATTTATGGTAGTTTTCCTTGTTAGTATGTCAGAAATAACAGAAGACAGATAAAAGATAGCCCAAACTAAGATGAAACATTAAACCTCATCAAGTATGATATCTAAAATGAAGTAGCTAACTCTGTATTTAGATGCTTAGTTGCTGATATTTCTACACATTCAATTGATTGCTATGACTGACCATAATCGGTAGTCTATGCCCTAAGAATACGGCAGTTCCACAATGTTCGCAAGATGGGCGGGATTTAAGGCTTTTTAGGAATTTTGTTTTTGCTTGGCTTTAAGTGACACAAATGAGAAAAGGACATTTAGAAGTTAGTTGTGGAGTCATGAGCAACAGCCTCGTAAAACAAACTACTCGATATCATATACGACGCACGTTTCGCATCATTGGGAGATGATTCAATAACGCCTCTCCTTCCAATCAATTGACCCAGAAACCTATCATCCAAATACTGTCGCACCATAATGCGGAGGCACTCCGTTCTATTGTAATATAAACTAATCTTCGACGTAATACTCATCACTCTCGATAACGTCAGATAACTAATGTTAATTGACGTAAGACAAACATGGATCTAATGATCAATGTTTGTCTTCTAGCAACTGTAAATTGATCTCTCCAGTCAAGTTACTATGTAAAAAAAATGACCTACCAGACGGTCACCAAAAGTGCCAGCTCAAACAATTATTTTTTTTCTGGCAGTTGGATATGTACTTCGTTAAATATCCATTAAAATTGGATCAATAGCGACAATTATGACTGCACAAGGGCATTCGTCGGAGAAACAACCAGTTTTGAGTTCCTGTAGCAACTGAATTTTGTATGGATGATTTTGTGATGATTTGAAATCCGTTGAATACTGGTTCGGTAAATACCAGGCACAGCAGCCAATTGCCTCGTACTCAAGGTAGGATCGACAGCAACGTAGCTTAAAATTGTGACTTGTATCTCTTGAATAATGGGGGTTCTGGACCTCCATCCTCACTCCTGGGCTTGAAATTCCTTATAGCCATATTTCAAATATAAACCACATCATTGTAGGGGCCCCATAATAATGTGACAGTGAAGGTGCAAAAAGGAATTGTGCTATAACAAAACATTTATTATAGAAATACAATTTGAACTATATTTATTTTTTGCTGAAAACTTGTTCCTTTTTCGTACGGAAAACTGTTGTCTCAATCTATAATTTCGTAGCCAGTAGTGTTTTTTTCATCTTCAAAACTTGTAGCAGAAACAGAGTTCATTTTCATGCTCTCATGTCGCACGCAACCCTATAGGCTGTTATTTTGTGTTAGAAATCGCATCATTGCTATAAAAAATTAGATAGGTATAGGGAACAATTTGTAGTAGTTATAAAGGGATAAACATAGTGCTACGAATTTGAAATTAGGGAAAAATATCAATATGTGTGTGTCGTGATACCATGAGCACACAGATATTAAATTTTGAATAACATTTACTGAGTGTTATTAATTTCAGTACAATATTAAAATATCTCTGAATGTGTCATCATGGCAGATTACGCCTTGCAAAAATGTTTAAATAAATGTTGAATTTACTTTACTGCAACGCTAGCATATTTCCTTATGTTTACAATAAATTACTAATTAATCATAGCACCAACGTACTTGACATTATGAAAAGTTAATTAATTGAATACTAATGACTAATGAGCAACGAAAGAAAATGTAATTTATAAATTACAATATTTACATGTTTGTTTAAACAATAGTGCTACAATAAGGTTATGTTCGACGCCTTCGGATGAATTTTAATGACGTTTCGTTTTTGTTTTGTTACAGTAGCGACTGTTGACATTATCTGATAGTTAACAGACAAGATACTGATATATTCATTTACATTCGTACCTATTATTATTTAATAAAGATTTTAAAGCCATAAAATGGTTATTATTAGATTAGTCTGTTTAATCGAGTAAAAATTGTAATCTTTTAGTTTTGAAATTGCACGATGCGATAGCCGAGTGTGTAGTCATATGTTAATATTACAACATCACACGTGTATTACATTATATATGTGTACAATAGTTATTTACGTAAGAGGACTGGAAAGTGATTTTTATTGGACGAACGAGCAGTTACTAGGGCGAGCGAGCAAGTTCTGGAAGTCGGCAAGACCAGTAAATACACTTTCCGGGTATGTTTGTACAATATTTTTTCGGTAACCGTATTTACTACTCTCAAAACACTTCTTTAACTTGGAAATCCTTTATTATATATAATTTGAAGGAAACAACTACTCAGCGGGCAAATACCCCGACCTGCATTTGATTACACCTTCACATCATGATAGATCGATAGCCAATGTCATTTGTCAATTCCTAACAAGACATAGACTGGTTTCGAACTTATTTGTTTTCCTCAGTATGCCATAGGTTATGGAACAGACAAATGATAGTGGCCAACCTGCTAGTCATATACTAACTACGGGGTATTTGCCCGCTAAGTAGTTGTTTCCTTCAAATCATATTTAATAACAGTAGTTTAGTCCACCTGGGCTAGAGGTCGTCGCTCTCGGTACTTGCTTCGCAAGTCGCTATCCGCCACAGAGACATCTATGATGTCGGTCGGATAGTAGCATTTAGACCATACGAGAAGTTCCATACCTCTCACCACTACTTGAAATCTTTTGTAAACAAAATTCGACTGACAGAAGCCATTGTACAGAGTGCTTAATTAGGTACCTACCCCATTGATGTCAACCAAAAGTGACATAAGGGATCGATAAAGATTTTACTGATCCCTTATGTTATTTTATGGGGCTAGACTAGTAAAGATATATTTTCCACTTAAAATATTTACGAAAAATAGTTAACTTTCCGACGGTTGCAGGAGAAAGTGTTTTAAATCCATGACGACCACAGTTTGTCAATAATCAATCACTTGTATGTGGACTTCTTATTTTAAAATGGCTCTGAAAATTCCTTTTCGGATATCGAAGAACAAGCTTCGAAAGTTATTTCTGGCCTATTACCAGAAAAATCAAGACTAAAGTACGAGCTTAAATATGAAAAATGGTGCACCGAAAAGCACATCCACAACCTCGCAAATGAAAAGGTACTTAGAACATATTAATTTATCTAACACTTTTAAATTTGTATCTCTCTGGGCGCATTATTTTATGATACGTAACATGGCTTGCTGAGGCTTGCAGGCGAGAAGAATTAACATATTTACCTTCACATAATGTAAAGAACGAAGAGCAGTGTTTTCACTGTTTATTAACAAATACTAAAACTAAAGTAGGAAGGGCATTTTTAACTGCTGAAAACATTGATGTAATAAATATGGTTAAAATGGTTCGAAGTTACATTGGGCTTTGTTTAAACAATATGGACCATGATTGGTTTTTCGTTCAAGAGAAAAGGCAAACTTAGACATCCTGTAGAATATACCGGCCACCGTTTTAGAAGGTCATCTACGTCACTCTAAGCGGATTCAGGGGCGAAAAGTGTCATGGTGGCTGACGATCTAATACTGTTGCTGAGGGATATACTAAACATTCAGTCAAACAAAAAACAGCCTCAAATATTTTGGGTAGAAAGGAAAATACGAGGAAAAATACGGAACTGAGTATGGGGCCCACGATCAGTTCATGAATAATAATTTAATAATAATAGTCGCCAAAAACTCATTGCAACTTTCGCCTTCATCAGTTTATTTAATATAATGTAAATATTGCGCTGCTAACATTTACAACAAATAGTCTGTTTTATGCCTCAATAAATTTTGTTATATATATATTTGTTGCTATTATTCACATTTGAAAAACACTGCGGTAATGAAAAGTATTATATATAAGATATTTTGCCGTTACTCTATTATTCCCTAAAAAAACCTATGTTACAAAATATATGTTTATAATCATTTTAAAATTTAACATAATAATTAACTGTAACAAACTTATCTCACGGTTAAGAGCACAAGAGAGCCAATAATTATCAGCTAACTGACAAATTGCCAAGAAGAATAACTATTCCTTCAAATTTAGAGATCAATTTCTCAAACTGAAAGGTTACTTTTCAAACTTAATGTTGTCTATTATAAACAAATATCGTAATTTACTTGTTATTATTTTTCATTCATTAATACTCATCAAATATTTAAATATGTAGATACATAATGATAATGCCAGTATATCTTACAAGAATACTGTTAATGTTATATTGTGGTATTTAAAACATGATTATGTTGTCTAATTTTGTAATAATTCATTATGTTGTAGGTTGCAGGTGAAAAATATTCGATAGAAGATATATTACGTATTAAATTACACTTACAACTTGTTTAAACAAAATAACGTGTAAAATGTTGTAATGTGGCAAATAGGTTTTCAAATAAAGACTTTGATAGAATCCATGAACATGATGAATAGGTAGGTTAGCTTAAACCCATACTCAGTTATATTTAACTAGTTCTGTGCTTATAAAGTAACGCGTTGATGAATGTATGCCCATTTTTCATTGTAATATGAAAAAGTATATGCAAAGTAATGATAGAAAATGACATAATAACTATTTATGATACAAGTGTTGAAAGTGTCATTTTATTTTATGAATAGCGACGATTACGAACGTGGCAGAGCAGAGGGTAGCAATCCCACGAACAAAATAAAATCAATTTTACCACGTGTTTCATGTACTATTTTTTTCTACGACAGTGATAATAATTAGAAAATTTATAAAAATAATTTGATTTAACATTTTAAAAATTAAATCAAATCAAATAAAATATGACAATTCTCAATGTCACTTTTACAACAATATGAATGAGCTTGTAACGAAATTGCAAGCTATTTCATCCTAGTTTGTTGTGTTCCACGATGAATTAAGTTTCAGCCAGTCTAGTCTAGATGGTGCCACTGATTTCTACGGGAACAGTTGGTTTTGCAGATTTTTGCACTAAATATCTATCTATCTTTTTGGATTGTAGTTAGTTGTGTTCTGTCTTTGTCTGTTGATGTTTTAGGTCACTTAACTACGTTGGTAACGCTCTCTGAAAAGTGGTGACTGGTGACATTTGGAGATTGGTACACCTGGTTGGACCAAACCTATTTGTTTATAACCTTTGTGAAAATTATCTAATTTGGTGCATTTGTTTTGTGGTGGATTATTTTATACCAGTGCATATATTTATCAACCAGACCTCAGTAACGTAAGGTTTTTTCTAAATTTAAAATATCGAATGCTTACTTGAACGTTTACTTAGTATTTAATCAGGAACGCTGCTCTAGTGGAGCTTTGCCTAGTTCTCTGGCAAAGATACCTGCCTAGTTATCTGGCACTTGATTAACTTTTAATTATCTAGTAAACATATAGTCAAGTATATATCTTTATTTAACTTTATCTGCAATTCATTAGAACCTCTCTCCGAGGAACTAATAAATGATTTAATTGAACCTTACCTTTAAGTTTGAAAACTCTCATATTGTTTTATATTTAGCAAATATTTATTTACGTTATCTTTCTAGTTGTCTGTCTGTATACAGACATCAAAATTCTATTTTCTTGAAGATTAACTTCTTTTAGTACAAAAATATCTTAACATTTAGTGAATACCTATTTCACTTGTTTATCATCATAGCTACACCTAGTTTATTTGTTGGACTAGTATTTTGTCTATTTAACGTAACTTTATTGATACTTAAGTTAGTTTAGGTCTTCAACTTCCTAAAATATTGTAGGACACCGATCCTAGTTTGTTTAGTTTGCAATTTACTCTGTAAATTTGTATTAACTCATATTTTGTCTACGTAGCTGGACAATTCAAGCGTCACAGCTTTTAACTTTGTTTTGCGTATAATACTGATCTCATAAAACTCTCCCTTTTTATGTAAATACCTGGACCAAGAGAAGAGGATAACTGATGGATCGAACTGATCATTATATACAGGGTGGAGCAGGAAAACGATATTTTACACAACTGGCATTTGTTCTCAAGGGTAACTGCAGTACTGACAGTGGTAAGTCAAATTGACACCGAACCTATTAAGAGCTTAGCCGTTGGTGGATTCTTCGCTGGACTAACCCCTTGGAAGTTACGTAAGATCTTCGTCCCCAGTGAAAGTTTTTATTTGGTCAGAAGAAATTTGTAAGAGATCAGTAATTCTAATTTTTTTTGTATTCTCGTAATAACGTCATTTTATTTTCCATTTTTTTTTCTCTTTCACATATCATTTTTCTGGGTGGTTAGTTGTTGGTCTTCAACCACAAGTAAATTATTGTACATATACTAGTCTTGATTATACTTTTTATAAAATATCTTTTTATTCATCTTCCTTACCAACCGAATTCAAGTTTTAACGTTATCTTTACCTTGGAAAGTAAAATTTTAATTATTTGGTACTTGCAAAAGTCTTGGCGGCCAGCCTAGATTTTGGTGATAACTCAAATCAATCTAAGCCCTTATTCACGACCTGCTCACTGAGCTACTGATTAATAAATACAACCCCCAGCTTATTGTGTTATGCCAACAATTGGACGGGGGGGTGTTGCAAGCTTCATTTAATGACAATAACTGATTGAATAACTGAATGATATCTACCTTTAACACTAGTGCTAAACGTAACTATTTTTACACGCTTCTCCCATAATATACTATATGTTACTAACTTAAAAAAAAGGTAGCAAAATTCAAACCAAAGATTATGTCAAGTATTTAGGGATTAAATTGAATAATCGAAAAACCTTTTTGAAACACATTAACTCAACCATACGAGAAGTCTATTCTGAGTCCAGATATCTTATCAGTCGTTACCCCTAGATCCAACCCCACCAAAATTCAAAATTACCTCTTTCTCTTCCTTTCGTTTTATTCTCTTTTTCCCTTCAGAATCCTTTATCCAAAATTTAATCAACACTAACTCTTCTAATACCCTAATATTTGTTAGATGAAAACATTTTCTATTTTTAACTAGAAATTAAGCTGCTCTTTTCTGAATTGCATTAAGATGAGTTTTTGAATTGTTAATTTTACATTCAAAAGCAATCAAAATTTATCAGTGCCTCGCGACTATTTATATCTCTATTTTTAAGTACAAAACCAGCAGTTCTTGTTCGTTCTGTTCGAATTTTAAAATTAAATAAATTGTCGATTAGACAATGGGAGTTGGCACCTCAACCTTTTGTTTTGTTTAATTGTCTTCAATCACCCTGGACTCTGCCTTTATCCAGTTTTTCAATTGCCACGATAGTATTTGCATGTGGATGTTTGGCTGGCTCTGGGCGCGGAATGTTTGAGAAAAAATATGTATATGTAAAAATTATAAATAAAATTGTTTGGAATTGGAATTGGAATTAAAACGTTAAAAGGTCTGTTTTTAACAGCGGTCGTAGAAAGTAGTTACTTGTGATACTAGTATTAAAAGTGTTTTATTTTGTGATTAGAGAAGTTTGGGAATGAGGCGAGGCCGAATGAAGGAACCCCACGATATCACACTGGAGGATGTACCTACTAACCCTATTCTTATAAGAAGAGATCAGGAAAATCTGATTTATCAGTGAATTCCATAATTTTATTGTTTGTGGTTGAAAGAAGGTCTACAAGATGTGGTACGATCATCATGAAATTTCAGAGTAGAAGACTGACTTTGGGTACCACCAAAGACTATCATAAAGCAAAAAAAAAGACTGACTTTCTCTGCCCTGTCTGTGTCAATGGCAACCTCCCTTTTTTTCTCTTGATTTTGATAGATCCCTTAAATGTCAAAATGACAACATACAAATGTTGGCACCTCACGTAAGAAAATTTTCGAGCGAAAGACAACTGACAATTAGAAAGAATAAATTTTATTATTAACACAAAATTAGTGTACGGTTTCTTGACAATAGGCAAGCTTTCTTACAAACTCATCTTACACATTTTGAATGACTTCTTGGCTAATTCTGCACATTTCATATATAATTTCGATTTTTCATATCCTCTAAATTTTGTGGCCTGTTGACTTAGACCTTTGATTATAAATAACATCATAAAAATAATCAAGGGTTATGAGATCTGGGGATCTTGGGGGCCATTCTGTCGGCCGATCCACCTTCTAGAAAAT